>JAPYZA010002518.1:11796-92192 GCA_030522685.1 Eupelmus azureus | reverse complement strand
CTCTATTATTTCCCGAGAAATCTCAATATAAGTTGACGGAATAGCTCGCAGCGGGCGTCGAGCGCGACCGCATATCATGCGCGAATTCGTTCGACCGCTCGTAAATGCGCGCATAATAGCGCGGTATGCGCCGCTATCCCGATGCGAGAAAGCTATCTTGGAATCCCGCTCGTCCCCTCGCTTGCCTCGCCTCGCTCTCCGAAATTCCTCGATGCGAAAGTTCGCCCCGTTTTCCAACTGCTTTATTTCCCATCGATTCGCCTCGGAACGATCGCAGAGAGCAATCTGGGAGAGCGATAGTATACGACTCATTGCATTATAATCGATTACATTAATTCGAGAATTGGATATATAGTTAAGTGTTTACACGTGTATGCTTCTTTCGTTACAATCATATCTAAGAGTTACAGATTGCGCGGTGATTTCAATGCGAGAGCGAAGGAGACTGCCGAGGCGCCGCCGCCGCCGCGGTGCTCTGAGCCTTTTGGCGCCTGAGCTTTATACATTTAACATTCTGGACGTGTACCGACGCGGCTCATCCCGCGAGCGCGCGAGCCTCGAGTGCATTTACAATTTCAGAGAGACTGATAGTTCCCGTGTAATCGCATATATTTTGCTCGGAGTTTTCTTTTTTTCTGCAGTGCGTATATCACATACATATATACCGATTTTTCGCCTCGTCGACAATTAATTTATTAGATTCTTTTTTTACTTCTTATCTCTGCGTTTAATCTTTAGCTTTTTAAATCTTTAGCGGGCTCTGCCGCCTCAAAAATCTCTGTTTGTCGTTTTCCTCGCATTCTTCGACATTAGTGAATCTTTAGTGGTATTTTACGTTTTCGCTATCAGGATAGTCTTTTTTCATGACTCGTTTTTTTCTTTTCTTTTAGTTTCAGCGTTCTCTGGCCATCTTTTATATTTTGATTCTTACGGAACGGAAAACGGATTTCAAGTGGGTGCCAAACAATCGGAAATACGCAGAATAACACGGAAATTCTTGAATTCAGGTACATATTGAAAGAAAGACACATTAACGCAGGTAAGAATTTCGCTCAACAATTTTTCTCTTCTCGCAGAAGCAAAAAACAAAGATAGGCTTTGACGTCGCCCTTTGACTCTTATAAAAACTCTTTTTCTCGCTTTTTCACCGACCTTTTCACGATCGACTTTTCCTCATATCTCGAACACGATCGCTCGATATTTTTTATCATCTCCTTTATATGTATTTTTGTTTTGTTTAATGCGCCCTGCCCCAGCTCCTACGTCATCATTTAATTTATTTCTTTCTCTGTTCATTCTTTCTCTCTTATACATGATTTTTTTTTCGTACTTACGGTGATAATAATTATATACTTTACATGCAAAAACAAAAGTTGTATCACAGTGGGACATCATACATTTGTTAATATTATAATATTGTTTTTTTTTTTTTTAATTTGCAATAACTTTTTCTCTCACTCTCGCTCGCATACTGTTTCACAATCATCTTCACACGATATTCGAAAATCACGAGTTCCTAAAAAACATTTCGCTCGACGCACAGAATATTTCATTTAATCCTTCACTTTTTTCTAACTAAAGATATTTTTTGTTTTTATTTTTTGACACAGTCAATTAAAGATAAAAATTCAAATAAATATTTTATTAAAGTAGATACAAATCGACGTAAATCGTCGAGCGAATGATTTTTATTGAGTCGAGGCGCCGCGCGACGAAATTTTCGGATTCTCTTCGATTATACGCGAATTGATACGTCAATTGATTATTTTATGCTTTTTATTATCCATTATCATTAATCGTTTATTACTTATAATAATTATCTTTATTTTTAGTATTATTACAGTTACAATTACCACTGCTACTAATATTATGCATGAATTAAGATTCGTGAAATGCATCGAAGAGAAGTTTTCCGTATCTCGCCGCGAGCACCTCAAAAAATTCATTAATTCTCTCTCGTCTCTTTCGTATTCTTTCTGTTTTGTTTATTTATTTTTTTCATTTTTTTTGTTCGATCTCTCTTGATGCGAATCGCTTTAAAACACGTTGAACATCGTTCCCCCTTATTATTAGGCACAAATCAACGGAGAAGATTTTGACGTGTTTTTTGTTTTCTTCGAATTCGCTCGCAGCTTTTTATTTCGTTCATACACAATCGAAACATCATTCGATTCATTCGACCTTTTTGACAAGAGAATAACGAACGATTACATATTATATGAAAATAAAAAAAGAAGAGTATTAAATAAAAAGCGGTAATAAAAAAGGAAAAGTTATCCATCTCTCTTGTATTCTCTTTCTTTCTTGCTCTGTATCCCTTGTACAAAAGCTAAGGCAACGTTTTCATTTCTATCCCTCCTTTAACAAAGTCGTCGCGTTTTCTTTCCACTTCTACTTTTCCTTTATCTCACACTTTCTCTCTCATTCTTTTTTTCTTGAATCATACAAAAAATGTAATCGCAAGCGGGCATCCCTGGCCAACTTAACATTTTGCTGTGTTTAAGTACTTTTTTAACTTTGTTCAGTTAAAATTTTTGTATTTATATCCAAGGCAAATTTTTAAATACAAATCAAAAGTCTGATAAAAGCGAAATTTATATAGATGCAATTTATAAGTCGTCATTTTACAATTCTATAATGTAGCAAAAAATAAATAAACAACACTATATAAAAAGCAGAATCTTTTTTTATTTCGTGATTGAATACATATTATAAGTTCGTTTCATAAAAAAACTGTTTCAACTTTTTAAGTTGCATAAAAATTGAATAGGACAGAGTTGAAAGTATTATAATTGAGACGTCATTATGCAACTTGTTTACACATATAATCTATAAATGAATTGCACCAACGAACATTATAAAAGCAAATTATATTTGTGGCACCGGAATTTATCGCAAAAAATGAAGAAAAAGAAATGAAACAAAATATTACTTTTTGCGTTGCGAGCGTCATTAAATCGACCAGCGAAACGTCGCTTACTTCTCAATAGGATAGGAGACGAACAACGGCAAGAATAAAACAAATTTCTTTTATTTTTTTCGCCTTTTTCCACCATTTCCATTCTCCTTCCTTTTTCTCTCACCAGTTTACATTCACTCGCTCACAAAAGTGTTATCGCTCATGACGGTCAATAGATTTTTTTACTTTTTTTCGTCTCTTGTTTACAAAGTTAATTTGAAGACCATCGCAGATTAGTCGTAAAATGATAATACAACACTACACACACACTTGCAAGTAGATTGTTTCGCACTCGCAAAAAAAACATCGATCAGTCAGATACACGCACGTTGCTTCACACATTGGCCATTAGCAGGCTTCTAAAAATTACTAATTTAGTAACTTACGATTTCATTACATCTATTATCCAGTTACGATTAAATGATGGGTGTTTCTTCCGCGACGACGTGTCCGTTATCTTTTATTTATCAGTTTTTCTAAGTTTATATTCCATTTATTTGACATTTACATTATTGGACTCGACACACAATACATTGAAATTGATTTGCCATTCAACGTTGAACGAGACAGCTGTTTAAAATATCCACCGTGCCGACGGAGTTTTAGAGTTATTGAGTTTAGTATGAAAAGAAATATTGTACAATCGCTCGCAGTACGCACATTCGTGTATGAATGAATGTGACGGACACTTGATTTTCCATTTCGTCCTTAATTGTTAGGACACATCGTCGCGGACCGATGTTTTTCTCTCGCCGATCAGACCATAAAAGTAAACAAAGAATGTTAAAAAAAAGGAAATAGATAATGATAGAACGGAAAAAATCGAGCGCACGTCAATCGGCGAGAGCTTCGAACTAAAATATCTTCGTTTATATATAATAAAATTTTCTTCCATATATATTTATATGTATGTAAATATATATATATATATATATATATATATATGTATATATATATATTATAAATAATGATTAAGGTTGCTTTGAAAGTAAGTAAAAATATATAGATGTTTGTATATATAATATATATTTTTTGCTTCCACTCAATTGTTTCTCCATCAATTATTTTTTTTTCTTCATATTTTATCATTATTTTCTCCACTTTTTTAATTTCATTCAATTCTTTCCCTTCCCTCATCCACCTCGAAATTTTTCGTTTTTTCTCCCTTTTATTGTTTCACGTACTTATTCTTATGTAAATTATTTTTATTTATTGTTGCATACATATAGATATAATTGTATTTATATATGTAAGTCTTCTCGATCGAATTTCGCTGATCGACAACCGACGTCGGCCAAAAGTCGACTTGAGATCACTTTTACGACAAATGTTTATGCATGCACGTTTAACGAGTTGTTAAAAGCTTTTTAATCAAATATTCTGATGAATTTTTAAACATTCATTCTTGATACATGAAGATTTTTAAAAAAGCGATCCCGAGTCGACTCCTGCGTTAAAATTTATATTTTCTTTTGTTGTTCGCTTCATATCGAGAGAAGGCGATGACAACATTTCGTATTTTCGTAGATACATTACATTCTCCATTCAATTATTTTTCGGTTCTTTTAATACATTGAGATCAATTTCAAAATTGCTCGATTGAGGGAAGAAGAAATTCACATCTCTCTTTCTCTCACCTTCAAAGTTCGCAAGAAATTTTTATATCTTGTCACCAAAAGCAAAAAAAAAGAAGAAAAAACGAAACTTGAAAAAGTCTAATCCATCGCGATCAGAATTTACTTTTTTCCTTGTTTCTTCTTCGGTCGTTCTTTTTCCCCGTTTGAGAAAAGAAGAAAACGTCCATTAGCGGACTGCTCCGCGCGATATAATGTCTCTTATAAAAAAGAAAACACTTTTTCTCTCACTCTTTCGCAGAAAAACGATGTCAATTTGTCAAATGTCATTTTCACCTCACACATACGTTTGTGTTTATCTCCTTTATTCCACTTCCACAATCATTTGTTTGAGTTCATATGTTACATATATATTTTTTTTGTTACTTCTAAACATTCCGGAGCACTTTGTTTCCTTATACATCTTGTAGCGGGTTTGCATTCTTCGATTCTCCTTCATCTCAATATAAAAAAGTCTAAGTCTACCTATAATTATAAGCCTACGAAATTCGAAGTAGTACGACAGGGATATTTTTTTTCTTTTTCCATGCCTTCTTCACCTACTCTTAACGCTTAGTTCGCCATTATTATTATTATTTTTTTTGCAATTTTCCATTTTCACCTTTCACTGATATTTACGAATTTAATTATCTGCGTAGTCGTCGCTCGACGGGCTTTTTTGTTGCTCTACTTTCTCGGGTAATACATTCATAATATGTACATACGCTGCATATTGACATGTGCGCAACTTAATTTTATCGACAATGATAGACCGCAAATGTTTCATTCCCGATGAATTAAGCGCGCATATCATAAAAAAATCTTGATTGGACGAAAAAAACGAATGAATAAATTCTGTATTCGAAAATCATGCATGCAACAAATTATATATATTTTATTTATGAGATTGCGATATAGAGAGAAACATATATAGCACCTTTAATTTTATATATATATATATATATATATATATATATATATATATAAAATTAAACGTGCATGTGTGTATGCAATGACGATAATTTTATACATTACTTTTTGTTCTTTCTGGCAGAACCGAGATTGCCGTGACCACTGGAGTTTCGCGGACTCGACTGATATCCGAACACTAATTTCTCGAACTTATTGACCGCTCTATAAGCACGAGATTTCGCACGCGGATCAGTCGAATAAAAATGAATATATGGTACACGGCCATTTTTCTATAGTTCTGCAAAACCTGGTCCCACAGTGATCTGATTAATATTTAAAAAATTGTAAAAAATGTATATAAAATTAAACGTATTGTTTAATCAGAATGTCAGATCTCGTTTGTATACAATTATTCAATGACATAAGTAATCATATGTTGACAATTAGTGGATATTTTTTGATTCTACGATAAATAACCACGAAATTTTATTTAAAAGAATAATAACGTTAATAAATTTTAATAAAAAAAATAGTAATTATAAAAAAAGTTTTTTTTTTACAATTGAATATATGAAAACCAATGTATAAATGACCAAACAAGCTAGTACAAAAACAAACTGTAAGTACAAATAAAAATATAATTATGAATGAATTAAAAACGCATGATATGTTGGGTGATGATGACAGTATCAAAATATTGTGTTACAATAGATTAATACCATCTAAGAATAAAAATAAATGTTTAAATTGTTCATAAAGACTAATTGAATCGAGATTAAAATTATAATACAGATGTACTCCGAATTAAGTAACATAAAATTCAAGTAGATATCAAGCAAATACAAAGCACAGTATTCTTATTTGTACCTTTGAGATATTAATAATTTTTAAAAAAAAATCAGAAACACCGGGGACTCAAAAAGTAGGTAAGAAATAGTTTAATATCTCTTGTACTCGTATTTTAGTGTAGTCCGCTGTTTATTTGGACGTCAAAGTAATTTTTTTTAAACAGGCTCAAGTGGTGTCTCGCGATTCGATGTCTGGCGATTGCTATGTAATTGTTCGCTGGAAGCTAAACACTTGTAACGCGAGCGGAAGAAAAAAGAAACAATTTCTTACGAACTTTCCTGATTATCACGTTCTTTCGTCTCTACATACTGGATAATAGTTTTTTGCATCGTCGAGCGACTGTTATTTTTTTTATTATTTTTTTTGTATTTGTTGCTGCTGGACATTATTTTTTAGACACACACGATACGAAGAATCAGGTGAAAAGAAGGATATTATTATAATAGTCGTATCGAACTACAATTTTATATTCTTCCATCTCGAATTCCAGTGACTTTTCTGCGTGGAAAGAAACAAAAGGTCGTTTTGTTTCATCTCTGCAGAGCCTACGTGATAACCAATTGTTAGCACGATATTTATATAATATATATTTATATATTTAAACGTATTTATGTTTGGGACTTGGCGACCGCAAAATGAAAAAATTGTCTGTTTTCTCGCGGTCGATATTAGTCGCTTATAATATTTAATTCAATTCGTTCTTTTTGTCTGCTTTATCATTCTTTCTTATTCTCATTCTCACGCGTAAAAAAGAAAAACAAAACGCTCCACGCCTCATAAGCGTTGCATATATAATTGATCAATGAATTAATATTCATCTCTCCTTTCTGTATTTTCTTTTTCTTTCATTTTTGGAGGGACCATACGGAGATCTTGCGCTCGACATAACCGAGGACAGACCTGCTACTCGCCCGGTCGAACGTTTGTCACATTCCCTTGTATCTTATTTTTCTCCGTCTGCCCTCCGATCACAATAGTTTTATTTCATCATAAATTCCTCCTCTCTATTCGTTCTTTGATCATTCTTTTAATTTTAACTTCTTAAATGCATAAAACGTTTACGATCTCTCTTCGAAGGTCAACGAACGAACGATCCATTATCCGTTAACCGCTGCGCGCGTTCTCTTGTTCTTGTCAGTCGCGCAGTGGACATTCGTGAATCACAGATAATTACTTCTAAAAAAATCCTCCTCATACTCTGCATATCTATTATAATTTTCTTCGTACCCTGGCACGGAAGCACTTATATCTACGTATAAAAAAATTCTTCCTCAATTCATGACTTTCTCTTGCTTTTCCTTTTTTTTCTTCGCCTAATCCCTCTTGCTCTTTTGACTTTATCAGTCATTAGAGAAATAATGATGCAAATTTCGTTGTATCTCGGCGAACAAATCACATCGTATATCGTTTTTAATCATAATATGCTTGATGTGTTAAAACCATTAACACAACAAAAAGGAAAAAGCGAAGAGAATGAAACTGAAAAATTCATCCATGGCGACGGGGTATGTATTTTTCTCTCTAATCATTGTCGCGCAATCTTACCGTCTTACGGTAGCCTCTTGCGCGTACCCGACGCGCAATTTTCATATATAATATATATGTATTCTTTTTTCACCGTACACTTGTGTACACACATATATCACTAGGATTTACATCCTACTACTCATCATCGTCTATATAAACGTTAATATCACCTCGACAACATCGCATCTCCGTCTTTTCAACGTACGAACGAAAAGACGAAAGAAAAAATGTACATTATACGCGAATACACACACGCGTTGTGCACTCTTTAAAAAGGAAACAACAATCGGCTTGTCATACTTATTTCGATCTGTGAGATTGGAAACTTAAGAGTTCATTTCATTTTCATTAATACCAATGAAAGAAAAACACTCGTCGTATAGTCTTTTTTATTTGCAATATTTTCAATATATAAATTTTAAATTAACTCTTTCTTTATTAAAGTTACTACTTATTTTCTTAAGATTTGTAATAAGTGATATCATGTTGAATACGTATAAAAAAATCTATGAAAAAATGTTTTTTATTTTTAATTCATAACCATTGCACAAAGAGTTAATTTAATAAATATACTGTAAAGTAGAAAACATTGCAAAAAATATAGCTATGTGTATCATATCTCACCATCTTATGATTTAACTGAGAGAATTTGTTGAATATCAAATCCTTTACGGTTGATCCAGATGGGACATACTTAAATTATGCTTGTTATTTATAGTTAATTTTTTACAAATTTTTACTGAGTTTAAATTTTTTAAGTCTTATAGTAAAACACAATTTTTTTCAGTTTAAAACATTGATCTTATACAAATTGTTTTTTATCAATGAAAAATTCACTGTATTTTCAAAAAGTATATTACTTTTTTACCAAATAAATGCATGCCCCACCTAGACTAAATTTTTTTGTAATGGCGACAATTCTCTCAGTATCGATACAACTCGAAAGTTTCCTTACGTTTCCGAGAAAGTAAAATAGAAGCATAAATAAACGTCGAAATCCGTTGATTCTCGAGTTGATGATTTACGTCGGTTGCGTAGATGTGGTGATAAAGAGCGGTTGATGAGCCGCCTGAAGCTGTTGATGTTGTTGCAGTAGAATTGAGGCAACATTACTAGACTGCTGTAACTGAAGCTGGCGCTGCGTCATGAGTCTGGCAATAGCACTATCAGGCGCAAAGGCCGGAAAGGCGAGCGTCGTCGTCAAAGACTCGTTATGTTCCTCGAGCGAGTTTTGGGCATAGTGGAGCACGAGGTGACGCAGCGACTCGTGAATGTTGTATGGCTCAGCAAAGCCAAAACCTCGTTCTGTGGCGTAGATTATGCAGTGATTTACTGTGCCGTTACACCTATTATAAATAAATAATTAGTTATTAACAGACAATAATTATGCAGATATTTTTTTATTTAAAAAGATATACATTTTACTCCTACAATTATGAAAATATAATTTCAATAAGAACTTACATAATCGACAAAGCATACTGTCCGATTCTCGATCTTCGGATTAGAAAAGTACCATCGGGTCTTCCGGCGAGGATCCTATCAGCATCAGAGCGTGAGCCTTCGAGATAAATCCATGTCTTTTCGTCACTATGTACTTCAAGATCAAGTTCCTGTAGCTCAATATTCATGTCACGGTTTTGGCTTGCTATAATGTTTTGCGACAGTTGGGAAATCTTGGTCTGGTTCATACCATTTTTCTTCAACCATCTGTAAAATAAAAGATAAAACTTAGTTCTCAAATCTTTGGAATTCAAAATTATTATTAAAATAAAATTAATTTAAAATTGAGTAAATAATATAGATCTCTTAAATTATTTCATAAAAATAAAATAGATTATACGTACGCTGTATGCTTCTCCTTGTTACGAACAAGCTGCAAGATCTCTACCTTCAGCTTATTCATATCTCTTTCAAGACTTCGGTTTTGTGCAATTTGTTGTTTCAAACTTTCGTCAACTTGATCTTTGCTTTCCTCCAACGATTTCAGCCGATGTTTCAATAGCTCCGCGTTACCCGAAAGACTGAAATAATTTGATTTTTATAGTAAACAAGTAATTGTATTTGCCACAAAAATTTTTCTATGCGCATTTTAGTTGAAAAAATATTTTTCAACTCACTTTGCGATTTCGTGAGGTTGAGCCTCTTTTTGGAACTTTTCCTGAAGCTTCATCTGATCTTCGAATATTTTAATAGTTTCTGAGAAGGCCTCCAAAGCCTGGCGTTGCAGTTGTACCTCATATGTCGTACGGCTATAAACATCTGAACGCTCCTGATACTGTTTCATCGTCTCCGTCACTTCCTTATCGAGCTCGATATATTTTTGGATTACTTTAGCCATGTCTGTAGAACTTGCAATCTCATCGTCCTGAACAATTTAATAGATGGTGAATTTGTTATAACTTTAAATTAGAGTATATCATAGACATTTTATAAATTTTATTTGCTACTTTTTAAAACAATTTTATAAAAAATATAAATTGGATTTAAAAATAGCCCGGCTTGTCACAATGTTATCAGTAGTAAATTCTTTTATTTATTATTATATGGAGGGTTCAGAGCCAAAGGAGACCAAGTCCACTTTTACATATTCTTGAGAAACCAACTAATGTTTAATTCTAAAAATCAATATACATATTTTCATGAATAATATTTGGACAGTACAGAATCCAAAGATAACTAAGTCTACAATGTTGAAGTTTCAGAAATATACACCTTTATATGCTAAAAAAAGACCGCTTTTCAAAATGGACTTGGCTCCCTTCGGCACTGAGCCCTCCATATAAATGCTCGTATTCCATTAAAACAATAAATTGATTTCTATTAATTCGTAATTAAAATAATTATTTAAAATATTTTTCTATTTTTTTAATTTAGATATTATTTAAACAAGCTAATCAACGGCTCTTACCTGTTGGAAGCGCGACACAGGATAGAGTAGCTTGATGTCAAGAGTCGCGTTATACTGGGCGAGCGAACAGTTTCTATAATGGTCAACGAGATCAATCACTGAATTGAAATTGTAGGGCTCGCTGAAGCCGTATTTGCCGTTTCTGTGACTGATTTTAATGAGCTTGTTGGCGCCACCCTTGCGCAAAGTCAGAGTGTACTCGCCACCTTTAGATGAGGCGTTACGCACGAGGAATGTACCGTCGGGCGTGTCGATCATCTTCTCGTTTACCTCGTCACGCGTGATATCGCCCCAATACCATTCAGCCTCTTGCAACGTCCGCGGCCTCAATGACTGTTGCGACTGCTCTTTGCTGTGAAAGTAAATTTTTCGATTATCTAAAATTAGTGTACGTGGCGAGAATGTTATAATTAATTATTTTAAACTTATTCCAACAATTTTATTTAGAATTTCAAATACTTATAACTAGCAGATATTTATTGTTGTCAAATGTATTTTTAAAATGTTATTTGAATATAATTTCTGATGAGATTGTATCAAAATAAGATGGTAATTAACAGTATGCTTTCAGAAAATATCTATGCGCATGGACTAGTTTACATCAAAACCTTTAATCTACATTTATAAACATGAATAAAAAAACTTAAATAAAAATAATTTATAAAAGTGGTTGAATAGATTATTAATTTCACTCAACCAGACAAAAACATCTGAAATTTTTCTTTCACAGTTGAAAAAAGTTAAAAATTTACCTCTGGGACTCCATAAGCTGGCGCTCACGACAGACTTCATCTTCGATATTAGCAAAGGAAGGATCGATGACGGGGAACTGGGGCCTGGACACCTTGCGAGGTGGTAGGAGGGGCGCACTAGCAAACTCCGGCAGTCGCTCGCCCCAGTCGCAGTGCAGCAGTAGTAGCTCCATTATACGTATGTGCGCCTCGATGTTGTGCACGACTTGGCTGCAACGATAAAGTTAAGAGATATAAAAATGAAGAAAGCAATGTTTGAATGAACCGAGTCGAATGAGCGAGCGATCGAGGAAGCGAGAGACCGAGAGAGAGAAAGAGAAAGAGAAAGAGAGACAGAGCTCGTTTGCTTCCATATATACTACATCTCTCTAATTAGCCTCTCGCTCCCGCTTTAAACCAGCGCGAAATACGCCTTGACTCGACTCAAGTATTCTTTTTTTCTTTTTTCCCCCTGTCATTGATTTGTTGCTTTCAAAGCATTTGAAATGTCAGGTTGTTTCGCGCGTCACTTCAACTTACAGTTCATTGATTTATGTTTCATGCAACGACGTTCACGGCTTTAATTATCAGTATATACATGAAATAATTAACGCTTCATATGAACTAAAATTTTGTAAATACTTTACAAAGTAAACAATAACACTTGTGACACTTGTGTATCTCTTGTATTATTGGTTTTTTTTTTCAATGACAACAGATTTTCAAGGTTACCAAAATATTCTTATTTAAAAACTTAGAGCACTTGTTTCAATACACGATAATATAATTGTAATTTAATCTAAAATTAACTATTAAAATACTTACATGATTTGTTCCCAGGGTGGCCTTAGAAACAGGTGACAGAGGACCTGGACCAGCACCGTGGGAGGCTCCGTGTAACCTCGTGCATGTTGCAGCCGGCAAATCCGGCAGAAATGGGCCATAAGGTGATGCAACGTACTGCGATGATGCGGCGGCAGTTCCGTAACCATCTGTGCGAGCCTCTTAGAGCACTGCTCGTCGCCTGTACCTGCATAGTAACAATGGATTTAAAACTGTTTTTTTTTTTTTAATAATACTTCTTATATTAAGAAAAAACGCTACTCACTCGAAGCTTCTAAGAATCTGTCGTACCACTGGACAGGTATTACAGGATCCGGAAGTTCTCGCAGGAACTTTTTCAGTACGCTCGCTATGCACTGCGGTGTGTAAAGATTGAGGTCGATGTTTCTAACATCTGGAAGAAACCAAAAGAGTAAATCAGTAACTTGATTTCAAAACTGGTAAAATTGAAAGAGTCGACAAGTAAAATCAGGTGTACCTTCGTTCAACTGCTGCCTGAGCTCCAGCGTCTGCTCATTGGGTGGACTACTGTGGTAGACCTTGTAGATGTCGAGTGTCGAGTCGGTTGCAGCCCGCTCCTCCAAGGCGCGCGTACACCGTTCTATTAGCAGCGGACAGCTACGCGTCGTTGCGTCGAACTGCGAGCACAGCGCCAGGCCGAAGACTGAAAATAAATCGATAATATTGTTATTTTCGAATTTATGGATTGAATTTTGAGAAATCAATTTTAGCGAAACTTGTATTTTTGAGTTGCTCTAATGTGGATTTCTTTTTTTTCGAAATGACAAAAACTCTTTTTTTGAGTAAATAGTAGCACTAATTAATTTTAAAACGAAAATATTTTAATATTCTTTTTCTAAAATAATAATGAATAAGATTTTCGAGAGACTCGACGAAAAAATTCCTTAGAACTGAATTTTGTTGGCACCAATAGAGCTAAATAAATTTGGTTCAAATAAAAATATGTTATAATTTTTTTGAGGCAAAAGAGGTCGTTGGACCTCTTTGTGCGGGCTTGGCTCGGAGTGCAGCTCGAATGCGCGCGCACGAGTTTTCTGGGCAAGGAGAAAAAGTTAAGGCTCGGCGTATATTTTACTTGGCTATGAATTTATGACCGAGCGAGCTTTATTTTTAATGTTAAAATCGGACAAGCTGGAACATTTCAAAGGTTGCCAGTTTCAGTGAATCTACGCTACACTTTTCAATTGTAAAACATATATACTTAATTAAAAGTATTTGTGAAAATTTTCATTTGAAAATAAACAAGTAACATACTTAAAAAATCGCAACAATTTAATATAGAAAAAACCTAAAATTAACAAAATGTCAGAAATGACCGGTTTATTAAGACAATCGCGTTTTGTATCAGCAGCTTTGGAGAGCTGCGTTACTACATTTCCTTGGCGATTTCTGAATTAACAAGAGCAAAACTCACCGGAAGTGAATCTGTTGACGCGCGAATCCGAGGGTGCGCAGGGCATTGGCAAGCCTGTTGCCGAACAAGTTCTGTGAGCGACCAGACCGCAATCTGAAATAAAAAAATTATGATTAATTTTGAACGTAAAAGATTAAATATTTTAATTTAAAAATATTAGGATTTTACTCTTTTTCTTGAGCTTTTCATAACATTATTTTTACATTTTCTGTAGTAATCATTAAACATAAATTTTTTAATTATATTAAAATTATAAATGCAGTACCTTTACTCAAAATCATTATATTATCAGAAAAATCATTAAATAATGTATTTAATCCTACATCTATATATATCTTATTACAATACTATGTTGCAGTATTCGCTTAAATCCCATTATTATATTAACGTTTTCAGCTTTTCATCATGTAGAAAAAGTTTAGTACTTCAATGAAGTAAATTCAATATAATGTATTAGCATAAACTCATAGACACATGCATTGCTCATTATGAAACATATGCAATAATTACCCAACACGATGCCAGTTCTTTTTTAATTACAGAAATAAATAAACCTGTCGCATTCAAAATTCAGAAAAACTAATAGAATAGTATTTTTTTAAAGTAATAAATGCAGTGGTGCAATGTCATTTGTTATTTGATTTCAAGTGAGTCCAGTTTTGACCAAAACGAAGTTTATCTCGGGATAGAGCTATTTAATCTTTTTCTCACGAAAAAGATCAAATAAAAATTTTACGTGCTTGAAAAGGCGTGCATTTCACGAATTGATTCAACGAAAAGTTTTCTCACTTATAGCGAAAATAAAAAAACTTCCTAATGCACTTATGAAAATAATAATAAAAATAATATTATTAATGATAGCATCGACAATAATAATTAAGAGGACTCGAGAAATTAATTAAAAATAAAGGTGTGCGCTTGGTGAATATATTAAGAAAAAATGAGCAAAGCAAACATGCACGCGCAGTTTTGCAAGCTTGAGGGCGAAATTCTTGGGAAATCGCAGGTAAATGTCTAGATGAGCGCAAAAAATAGGATATTTTTAGTTTAAAAAAAAGATTTTTTTAAATTTCATTCGTACAAAATACGTCGCAAATTAGTAAAAAATAAGTTTACTGGGACGATCCTATCCTTCTTTTAATGAAATAAAATCGGATGAAAGTTGTTTCAAACCCGCCGGGCTTTTAATATTTCAGAAATGTTACACGGATGGAATGTAATATTTCTATAATATATGTATAAGCTGAGTAAGTATTTAACGATATTCAACAAAGTTTTCAAGTTATAAATATAATAAACTATATAATATGTAATACAAATCATTAACCCGATTCTTAAAAAAAAATTTTTTAAACAGATCAAAATTTTTGTTTGCATTATGCGAGCAGATTTCAGGCGGAAATCGTGCGTATTCCTTTTTTGCAGGTTATTTTTCCAATTTCAGAGTGGGTCCTGATTGATCTGGAAATTGCGAATTACCGGCTGTCGCGCCGATTTTCGATTAAGGATGTCGACGTTCGGTATAAGAGAGTATTTCTGTGCGAGTATATATGTGTATATGTGAGTGTGTATCTGTATGTGTAGTGTGTGTACGTGCGTATATATTAGTGTAATGTGTGCGTGTACACTCTACACATTCACATAAAGAAGTTTACTTCTCGGGAAACATCAAAGACGGAGAGATGTGATTTTGAGGAGTTACACGCAAGAAGATCGAGTTTAAGAAAATCATCTATACCAAGAATTTCGTATTCGTTACTTACTAAACACAATGAATGATTTTCAGTTATATATTTATTTATTTATTTTTTTTGTAAATTTAAATATTATTTAACATTTTTCCATACAGTATAGATACTTGAAATAATTTATTTTTTTTATTTTTTCATTAAATTTTATGCATGCCCAAATTGATTATCAACACTATTAAGTCATTAATAAAGTAGTGCTTTTACGACACGTAAAAAATGAAAAAAAATCGTTTTAACGAAGAAGACCAATAGCAGCATACAAACTATTAAAATTAGCGGCTATAGTACCGTAATTGCAAAGTGAAAACGATCGTTAAATATTCATTTTTCAATGTCGCTGGTTTAATATTTTATTAACGCTTCGACACTTTAACTGATAATTTTGACTCTTCGGGTTAAGCATTCATTAACCGCCCATGTAAGAGCGCAATTTCAATTTAGTGTCATTAAACCTGGTCGTTTTGTCTACCTCGGCTTTTTAAGCCCGCAAGCCCAACAATAAATTCTGGCGTTAATTTACTCCCTTGTAGTAAATAACCCCTTGAGTGGGGCACTAAAAATTTTATTTTAAATATTAAAGGAAATATAATTTATACAGTTAATAAAATAACTTGCTCGTGAGTAATTTTTCAACAATTATTTTGTATCTTTACATTTATTTTTTTTACTTATTTATTTTTAAAAAAATCTTAGAAAATTAATTTACAGAGCACAAATGCAAAAGTAACGCAAGTTATGTAAAGTTTTAAGTTACATCACGACCTTCTTAGCAATTGCCTTGAAGATATCTAGGTGAGATCGCAAATATACGGGGAAACTGCGAAAAGCAGTTACTAAACTTATTATATCATAATGCTAATTTTCATAAATTAATAAATAAATTTTTTATTCTCAGTATTTTACGGTTTCCGATATTATCGCTCGAGATGTAACGTCAGTTAGAGGTAGAAACAGAGAGTTTCCGTAAGAAGGATAAGTAAATTTGGAACGATGACGAATGCTCGGTAACGATTCCTAAGAAGCTTAGGGCTGGATTCTAAGCTTTTGCGACTTTCGGTGCTGTATAAGTATGATTCTTTGTCTGTTCAATTTGACAAAGTTTCAATATTTACAAAAGTTTTCAAATCTGCAAGATAAAGAAATTTTCTCCATACAAAGGCTGAATTGGCTTATTATTCAGAAATTTCTGATTCTAAATCAGCAATCATCTCGATTTAATTTATTAATAATGCTAAAATATATCCTGCCTTTTCCAAATTTCTACTTAACATTTGTAAATAAATAATAAACAAATAATGCTCGAAAGACGTTTTTACCTTGGCATAGAAAGCCCTGGTGCAGCAGGCCCCTGAGGTACTTATGGCACTTGTCGCACTTCTCCAGTGCTGCTGCTGCTGCTGTGGCGGGTTCGTGGCCTGTTGCTGCTGTTGCTGATCTGACAGCTGGGCCGGCGTCGTAGGGGCCTCGAGCTGAGGCGGCGACGTTGACGGCTGGCACAGCTCCTCGATGCATACGAGTATGTTTTTCTGATGGAACTCATCCTTTATGCCCATATTCTGAGAACAGCGATTAATGTTTCGGTTACTTTACTCTGCGTTTGGTCGGATTTTGATCAATTTCAGTACTTATATTAAGTAATTATTTGGATTATAAGGACGTAAAAGTTTTCTTGAACGAGTGCATTATTGTTTAACTTGTTGATAGATTTTTTTATTCATAAACAAGTTTGTTTCCGATATTTGCAATCAAAATATTTTTGATAAATATAATTTATTATTATTATCATTAGTAAAAAGAAGAATTATTTCAGTTTTTAAAAGTAATTTTCCTTTTCAAACATAATAATAATTAGAAAAATAAAAATTTTAACATTGCTTTTAATTCTACTTCCTGTAATTTCTTATTAACTTCTTATTTGCAAGCATAGGTATATACTAAAGATACTTATATAATGTGTAAAGTGTAATTAACAATAAAAACTTACTCAATAACTCCTTATATGTTAACGCACAAAGAATAATTTTAATTACACTCACATCGAACTTAGGCGGTTTCAAATTATACGATAAGAAGTGATGTGTGATTTCTCGTTTTTTTACAAGATTCTAGATGTTTTTTGTCCATTCAAACAATGATTAAGACGTATCTATGGATTTTAAAGACGTCACGGTAGATTATTAACATATCAGTAGGGGTCATATATTCAACAATTCGAGTAACCCCTCTGATAGTGCGAAATTATTTGCTGTTATGTAGTAAGATAAATACATTGAAATTATGAAAAAACGACTAGTATAATACTTTCACTTAAATATTTAATGATATATTTTTGTCCATAAACACACAATTTGATTTATTTATACTACATCGCGTAATCGTCAATTAACTGTCTCAAATTTGACCTCTTAATTAATGAAAAAAAATCGATTTGCTCCGTTTACATAATACATGCTTAGTTTTATTTCCTTTCCCTCAACGCATGTACGTATATAAAGCGACGATAAATTTATTTTCATATTTTTTACTATAAAAAAGGTTATTTTTTCATATCAATATCTATTATTTATAAGCACTAAACAATTAAACATAAAAGGTATGTAGTTTTAATTATCTTTTTTCTATCAATTAGCAATTATTTATAACTAAAATTATTTATTTTATCGAGAAATTGAATTTATTTTACTACTCTACTCTTAAAATAACCATTGAAATAATAAATAACCACGTAACAATCATTATTTTCGAGTTCAATCATTCCCGAATTCTTTCATCTTCAAGAGAGAGAAAAATCTCACATTAATTCGATTCATGCCGATCAATAAATCGCATTGCAATCATCGGGTGTGCCGATTTAACATCATTGTTTTTTTCCTCATCGAAATATTCAAAAGAATGTCGCGTGCAGCTTTTTAACGATACTCACGCTCCATTTTTAATAATTAACGTAACGACTTTAACAGCTCTGCGTGCAGGCGCATTTCGCAGGTGGGTGAGTCAGCCGGGGGAGAGGGGAGCTTTAATTTTTCCGATCGCCGTGTAGACGTGCCGCACGGGCGGCGTGAAACAAAAAGGAAGAAATTAATGGTCAATGAAAAATGTTCTATTAACATATGCAAATGCTTGGACGGTGAATCACCAGAGCGAGATTTTCTTTTGCGTTGTATTTTGGAGCAGATTAGAAAAATTGTTAAAATGTTGCGTCATTAAATATACAGTCGGCCGACGAGCATTCTTAAAATAAAGCGTAATTAATCGATTGACAAAAATAATTCTTAGCGCTTGATGTATTAGGTGCTAGCGATCCGAACATAATAAGAAAATCTGCTGAAATGACTGATTTGAAAGTGACTGGCGCTATTTTTGTTAACGCCGC
Source organism: Eupelmus azureus (assembly GCA_030522685.1). Classification (NCBI taxonomy): domain Eukaryota; kingdom Metazoa; phylum Arthropoda; class Insecta; order Hymenoptera; family Eupelmidae; genus Eupelmus; species Eupelmus azureus. The sequence continues at coordinate 73,288 of JAPYZA010002518.1, read as the reverse complement.
CGCTGTTTCGCCGACTTTGCCGCGTATTATTATAGAGCGACGGAATTTAAAGAAAAGTTTTGAATTATTAATTTAACTCCGCGGAATTCCGAAGGCTCTCACATGATTTATGAAAGACTCTTCCAAAAGCCAATAAATATCAAAGAAAAACGAGGCAGAATTTTCTAAGTTTAGTTATGCGATAAGGCACAATAAAGCGCATTATTTATCATGAAAATAAATTTCCAAAAACATCTCAAGTTCCAGGCGAGGCGATAGAAAACTTTCGTTCGGCTCGCTCTCCAAGTCAGCAGCGAACATGGCAGCGCGAGCGCGGACAGTCGAGACTGAAAAAAACTCGCCCAACCTCGGCCTGGCGCCGATATTCTTCTGGCGTTTCTGAACTTTTTGCTCATAAATTTCAAATTAATAGCTCGCTATACCCATAATCCAGCGGCGCTCACCTTCCGCGTCTAGAGATTCTCGCTTTGCTTTCCTCCTCGCTAACCTCGCCGAAAAGTCTCAAAGCGCCTTCGCGCATTTTTCTCCGCCTCTCCCTCTATATACTTCGAGGCATCATCGATGTGTCGCTCGGAGCCGCGGGATTAGCGAACAATCGAGGCAGAAAGGAAAAAAAAAGCGAATCGTTAGATAACTCGGAGGCGCGCTTGAGTTCGGAAGCTCGCGGTATATATCCTTGAAACGCCTACAATAATAGGAATTAAGTCACGTGCGCCTGACGGCCTGACTCGCTCAGAGGTGGAGGTAGGGGGGACATCTGGAGTAGTAGGGGGGGGGGGGGGAATCGAGGAGAGGGGAAAAATGAAAAGGAGAAGAGATATTGGAGAGCGGAGTTGCGCGTGTTACGCTCTTACCATCAGCTTCTCGCGGTCCAAGTTAAGCAGATCGCTGCCCTTGATGTCCTTCGACTTGAAGACGTCGGCATAGCGGTAGAGGTTTAGCGCCGCCATCCACTCGACTACGTTCAGCGACGTCCACTCGCTGACGGGCTGTAACAGAGAGAGTGAAAAATTTCGATGTTTTAACGGTAATTGGCTCTGCGAGAATTGGAATAATAAATGAGGTTAGCAAGGATATGTGACGTCTTGCTGATACAGCAGTCTTACCGATCGTGATCATTTACCAATGGATGTGCTTTTTTTTAAGTTATTCTTAAATAATAGATAAAGCTATTGAGAAGCAGTAGCTTGTTAAGAAAGATTATACACTTTCATGTTAATTGATAGAAAATTTACTATAATTTCAGTTATTAACGGTTTTTATTGAAACGAGTAGATTTTATCAGGTGTTCATAATCGTGCGCTCGGTAGTGTGAGAATAAATATGCCTGCCATATAATTTATTGATCCCCGATCGAGCGTATCTAAAAAAAGTTTCTTATCTCTTAAACAATGGGATAACGCGCGATACGCCACTGAAAAAGGCAGGCGCTATCGCGACTCCAGATCGACTTGTGCACTCGATTATCTCTCCTTCGCGAGCTAATGTCAGATTCTAGCGAGATCCCAGTACTCGTGCATTATAAAGTAGAAATCCGCGAGCGCCAGCGAAACAAAGCGCTGCGCTTAAACAAGCCAATAAACAGCCGCGCGTAAATCCACTTTAACCAATCGATATATACCTCGATCCTTTTGATCTTCATGACGATGATCTTGCCGGTCTTGCCGATGTTCGCCATCGACTTCCTAAACTTCGACATGGCTCGGCTGCGCTCGCGAGTGCGCGCCGTCATTATATCTCCCTGGCCGCCGTCCGCTGCACGCGCACTCTTTCCTTTAAGCACCCAGCGCGCACAGACACACGTACAATACTCGGGGCACTTTATCTTGGCTCGCTCGCTCTCTTTCTCGTTCTTTCTCTCGGTGAGCTGCGCGGAGACAGCCATCCGCACCGGGCGACGCTCGCCGACAGACTGACGCTGCCCCCACCTTCTGGCTACTAGGTATATAACGTGCGGAGCGGTGTCGCGCGATGTGCCGAGGCGCGCGCGCGCTCGCTCCGCTGCACACGCTCGGGATTTCCGAACCGGCGGTGACCGGTGCTGCTGCTGCCGCTGCTGCTGCTCTCGGTGCGACGGCATCGAGCCAATTGAGCGGCAGCGCGTTTATTCCCGCGCCGATATTGAATTGTATGACGGGACGCTCTTGAAGTTTAGCCAGATTGCGCAAAATTTATGTGTGTTCTTGTGTGTGTAGGCACGGGGGTCCCTAACCTTTCTCTAAGCGCTTTTTACGTGAGTGACTGGCGCAGGGGAGTCGGAAGATGGAAAATCCCGGGAATTTTGAGAGCGAGAAAGATTTTGACAGTGGGAGGATTGACATAGCGGAGCTGCTGGGAATTTTGGCAGGTGTTATCCGTGCGCAGAAAGTCGAGTGAAGCGTAGTGATTTTAGAGCGGTGGATAATTTAATGAAGGCTTTCATTATATCGCTATCGATGTTATCAGTTATAGTAGAAATTTAGTTTAAGCTTTTGAGATATTAATCAAAGTAATGCTGTGAATTAATAAATGAATTGACTTTTTTTTAATTTAATTGAAATATTTTTATAATATTTCAATTATTATCAGATTATTTAAACATACTTTTGCTAACCACAAATTAGGTACATTTTTTAATAAATCTTTAATTATAGTGCTTTGTTATACTTTGAACTTCAATTCTACCTGCATTAATATACTCTAATTATAATGTTCAAATACTTAAATTTACTGAAAAAAATAATATTATTAAGAATTTTAATTAAATTATTTATCTGATTGATAAAAATGTAAGTATTATGCAGTCAGTAAGATACTGAAAAATTATAGATTTCTTGCTGATTTTTAATTGAATTTTAGTAATTAACTTTTAAGAAAATTTCTAAAAATTATTTAATTATTCAAACAGATATAATCATTTTTATTACTACAATTCATACACTCCATCGCTACCATAAAAAATTTTCACCGACCATGCTCTAATTCGCAACGGCTCCACTCCTAGGCCCGAGCCGGAATTCCCCGGAAGTCTGGGCACAAGTACTTCCCTTCTCAAACATACAAAAGACGCTGGGAAAACCAGAATCCAAAACCTACCGTCGAAACATCGTGCGCAGTAGCATCGCGCGACTTTCTTTTATCTTGTCTGGGACATCTTTTTTTTTACAATGCACCCGCGCTCTTTGCGCCTTTATCTTATCAGTGATATTAATAACTGCTATCTCACTTTCTTCAACTGTTAATCTCTCGATCCCTATTGTTGTCGATCGGCTTTCATACATAGATTCAAGCGTCTTATTAGCTCTCGTGTAATCGGCTGCGGTTGATCGCGCGCCCCGATTAATGAAATCGATGAATTACCGAAGACGATTTTTTAATTGTTCGTAATAGATGGTTTAATGCTTGAAAAACGCGATCATTATGACTTAGGATTTTATTAGATATAACGCCGATAAGGATTACGTGTATTAATCGCTCATGAATTTATAATTACGATAAATGTTTTAAAAAAATATTCACTATTACTACTAATTTTTTTTAAATAATTTTTTTTTTTATTTTAAAACTAAACACTAAATAAACTGAAATGTTAAAGAATTATTAAACCAAAGATCTTTTTGTGACTTTAGACTAAACGATAAGAGCACGCGTTTTACAACGTTTATGCAACCTTTATAGCGTAACTGATTATACTTTTAAGCCATGTCAAAAAAGAAGCACACTATACACGCGGCTGCACCAGCGATCACATTTTTTTCATATGTCGTACTTTTTACTGAGCGATTATAAGCCTGGAGAAAATTAATAATCTCGAGATTCGGAGATAAAGTTTTCGGCGTCTCGCGCGCAATTTCTCTCTTTCCGTAACTCGTGGAGGGGAAAAATGTCTTATCGCTTGGCGCGCTACATGATACTTTTTTTTGTGATACGCATAAAAGTCGGTATAGGTCATTTGGTTTTTCCTTCATAAAACGACGAGCCTCCCTGCGAATGACGAAATTCTTCTGGATATTTCAAGGGTTCAAGGCGCGAGATATCTGTATTGAAAAAAAATTAATTGCTCACTTATGTAATTATTGAAATGCCTCCCAGGAATTTTTCAAAGGAAACGTTAACGCAGAGTTGGATTGGCAATCTTTTTTGTAAAGCGTTTTAAAATATGTTGTAATAAATCTATAGTTTTTAAACAGTAAATTAAATGAAAATAGCTATTTTAAAATGTTATAAATTTAAATTTCAGAGAAATTAGTTTAAGTTAAAAATTAATTTATTTAAAACTAATTCGCGGTATTTTTTATTGACATATGTAAGATTAAACTATCATTGTTTCGTTAAGTTTTATTTTAATAAATTATTCAAGGTTAAAGAGAAGAGAAAATTTACGCGAAACTTTTAATGAGATCTTTTTTTTTATAATCGATCATAAAGTTTACAAAAATTGTAAATTCAAGGAGTGAAATATAATCGGATGATATTGCCGCGCGAGCTGAAAAAGTTGATACGCGTCAGTACAGGCACCATAAAGTGCCGTTTTCTTTATTCCATCGACAAAGTACGCGGTGCGAATTTTAATTGTCAGACTCGGATAAAAGTGTATAAAGCAAGTGAGTGAGCGCTTATCGTCATTGACCTGATTTTTATGAATTTCTTTCCTTTTTTTTAAATAAATCATGATGTCGCGCGTTTCTTTATATTATCACCGTTTGAATTACGAGCGTAAATCAATATGTATTTTTTGTATTTGTATAAGAATTAAATGGTGAGTGTTATTGAACTTTCTAAAAATATTCTACTAGGCAGCTTTGTTTAGTTTGATAAGAAAGGAGGGTGGTTGAAGCGCGATTCGAAGAAAATATGCTCGTTGTATCATTGCACTTTTACTTAATGACTTAACACATAATTACTTAAAATAATTTTTGAATGAATCTATAAATCATATATATGTTCTCAAAAAAAATTGAATGAAAATATGGCCCGCCACGATCTCTGACCGATGATTTTCTGCAAGTTTTGATATCTATCAGTATCTTTATTAAATCAAAGAAATATTTGGAAAATGTTCTGACACTGTGAAAATTTGGATATGTCCCGTATTTGGGAGTTTATTTTAGTATTATGAACACAGAAAAAAGGTTCTTAACAATTACAAAAAACAATTATTATGTACGATAAGAAAATTATTAATTATCAGATTTTGCTATTTAAATTATTATCTTTTTTATATAACATTATATTAAAAAAATGTCACTAATACCGATCCGTTGTCTGTTTAGGGGACACGCTAGTACGGGCATTTACCTTATAGCGGTAATCAAGTTTCTTTTCGATGTGAGGAAATCATGCTTTCGAACATCGTGTTAATTAGCCAAAAAGAAATTGTAAAAAATTCATCGCGATAGTAAAAAAAGTTAAAATTATTATAAATAAATAATATTTATTACTTCTAGAAATAATATATTTATTATCTGCACACATTTCTCTGATGCCATCCACTGTTAAAAATCTCGAATTTCGGTTTTCATACCCATACCCATACCTCAAGTTTTTGAGAAAACTGACTTATCAATTTATCAATTTATTGCAAACCGAGCCTCAAATACTCCTTCAGAGTAGCATTTCTGAAATCATGGATGACTTAAAAAAAACTTAATAAAAAGTTAGTAAATGCACTTACTTTTATGATATTGATAATGTACTATAAAAGTGAAGCATTCATATAAGTGTGTCAATAATTTGTTTAATAATTTTTTTGAGAAAAATAATCCACAGATTTTGCAATGCTACTTAAGAATTATATTAAATTTGGTCAAGTCTAAGCTGGTGTAGTAGTTAGCTCAAAAACTTGTGGAAAGTGAGTGCAGAAGCCAAAATACAAGATTTTCAGCAATAAGCAACATTTCAAGGGACCAGTTTGAGTACTTTAAGTAATACTGGTCCCTCAAAGTGTTGCTTACCCCGAGGCATAAGATTGCGAAAACACTATAATTATTTATTAAAATATAATATAAATGAAAAAAATGTATCTGTCAATATTGAGTCAATTTTTTACTTTAATGTTTAAAATAAGCACCCGAGATCGTAGGAAACCAGCGAAGATAAATTATTTGTCAACGCACATTCTATTTTAATTATTCTGTTATTTATTTCTGATTCATTTATTGTATTATATCTACGATTTAAAAAGGATAATTATGTACAGAATTATTTTTCTTATCATTTTTAATGTTATATGAATGATTAAACTTTATAAACTTTTTACATTAATTTACAAAATATATTGAGACTTGGTTATTGTTTAAAGCAATAAAATTAAAACTTCTTTTATCTCTATATAATTAATTTTTAATAATCGAAAAATAAATCAATAAGCGTTCGTTGACTAAAGTGTTCAATAATTTCTGACAATCAGCTAAATGCAATAATCGCAAAAAACATAAAATTGCAACGTCCATGCAAAGACTGACAATAAAATATTGGAAAAATTTAAAATTCCTAAATAATCGAAGCCTTATTATATAGGATTAAATCATTAAACGATCAAACTGAGCAAATTGCCTTATAGTTTTAAACATATGTAAATTAACGCAGCTCGTAATTCAAAAAGCCGTGCATGCAAACATCAACTTTAGTAAGTAATTTTCTCGAAGCCATTATGGGGGCTAGCAGAGAAAGAGAGGCAGGCTTCGCACCAGAAGTTGCGTGCACGCATTAACGACGAGCGCTTTATATTTTTGGCAGCAATACGGACTATTAACGCTATTTCTGAACGTCGCCACTTGCAAGAAATTCTACGGCGTATAATAGTCCACGCGATGTTCTCCTTCTATCGCGAAGTTAAGGAATTGTCTCGAAGGCGAACTGCCCAAATTACTGTTAAAAGGTTGAAAACTTCCAATTATACCCATACGGTGAGAGCAATCTTTTTTCAAGATTTTTAGATGCTGAAATTTAGGTAGAAGTCACGCACATTGCCTTGCTGAGAAAGTTTTTTGATGGTCAAAATTTATCGTCTTTCTTCTTAATATTCTAAGAGTTTAAGAATATAGTTTTGTAGTTAATATTTTAATAATGACTAACTGAAGTTTGATTACTCAAATATATAAAAATTTATGTTTCATTATTTAAATTGGAATTTGATTTTGTAAAACTATTACTTCAATTCATTAAATTTTTCTGTACAATTTTATAAATTACTTATAAACAAAATAGTATTTTTATTCTCATTTTATTAAAATGCGTAATTTATTTATTTCTTGTTTAACTTTGTTTACAAAAAAATATATTTTAAAATTATGATAACTAATAAAAATATTTTATTAAAAAAGTGATTTTTAATTAAATTATTTCTATCTGGAATTGAATAAAACATCTGCAGTTAAGCAAAAACTGGACTCTGGAATGCAATTTAAAAAGTTGCAAATAAACTAAAATTTTGATGACCCGTATATTTATTTCATCCATTTAATAGAAAAACGACACAGTTTTTGCTTTAATAAATATAACTATAAAAACATTTATATAGTATTTTAATGTTTTAAGGCAATGCAAAGTTTATCCTGATGACGTTATTGCAAATAGAGTTCTTATTTTCTGATTAATGCATCTTATAAGTGTCAAAAAATGTTTTCAAGGAAATTAAGTCTTTTTACATTTTATGAACTATTATCAAGAAAGCAAATTCGAAAATCGTTTTTTAAAAGTTTACATTTTTATAACATTCTAGTCATATCTAGTTACGGTGAATGAAAAAAGAATAAGTTGTCGAAAATATTAAAAATTTGGTAATTAAATAATAAATAAATTGGTAATCTAATGTAATTTATAATGCTTTTATAGTCTTTAATATTTTTAAATCGTTTAAAGAATTCATCAAAGATTGTGTAGTTTCATCAATTTAGAATGAATTTATACAAAGTGTTACAGCAGAATTTCCTGCGCCTCATAGTATTGGAAAACGCTTTCTAAAGCCCAGACAAAATTTATTAGTCATGTAATGTTTACAATTTAAAACACACTAACAATCCTCGCTGCGTTTTTCAATCAGAACATCTTTTTAAAAATGAAACTTTATCGAAAACCAGACGGATACAGGATAGACATAATATTTCGCGAATAAAAAAAACTCACTGACTGTTTATATACTTATATATATCCGATAGAAAAATTCCTTGTTCGGTATACAGGAAATTTGCGTGATAAGCTGCACCGGCGACGACAAAAAAAAAACGTAAAAACGACGAGTTATAAAAAAAAAGAAAGGAGGACGACCCCGAGTAGTGTCGAGTGGAGAGGAGTGAGAGAGAAACGACGACACAGACCAGTCGCGAGGACGAGACGATAAGGAGAGGAGAAAGCGAGAGAGAGAGAGAGATATCGCGACCTTCCTCTCGCGCCTGACATTTCCCCATTCCCGAGACGGCTTTTTAGCTCGCTAGCCTCCTTTTTTTCCTCGGCGCGACACCCACGTATACACTCGGGCGCCGATGACGCTGGAATATCGAAAACTCGTGTATCCTTTTAATAATCGGTCGAAAAATTTCGGCTTCGAGGAGAATTACGTTAGTGTATCTCAGGTATTTACAAGTCTTGGGCAATAACGGATTTATAATAACGTTAGTGCTGGAGACGTTTCGAAATTCTTTTTGAACAGTACACATCGAATCATAACTTTGTTATCTAATTACGCGCTTATGACGCTCGGTGTTAAATAATTTTAACAATTTCATGACTTTTTACTTACATAGAACTATAATTTGCTTAATTATAAGAGAAATTTTTTTTATGAAAATAGCCTCTTTTAGTGTAGATAAAACTGTTTTATAATCGCATTTGAGTTTGTTATCTCAGAAATTTTATGAATATGTACAATTTTTATTCAAAGGTAACGAGGCAAAATATGAATTATAAGAAGATCAAAGTTGAAACGCTCTTAATTCCAAATTCAAATTCGACAAAACTAAACAAAGTATAAATACTGAGTTTTGTTTAGTATTATTTTTATATTAGAACGTCTAAGCGCTCTAGACGCTCTATAGATACATTTATAACACGGTATGAAAGAGAAGCGCCCGCGTATTTCATGAATTTTCATTAGGCAGCAGAACAGCGGCGAGATTTATCGGTTTTCTGGGCAGACAACCGCGCATCACTACGCGCGAGCTTCCTTTAGAAGCCAGCGTCTTTCGAGAGTCACGACCGAATTTTTGGGAAATTTTTTTTATTTTTCAAATTTAAAATTTATTACGTTTTCTGACAAGCCGAACGGCTAGTTAATCAGGCACACTTGCTTTTCTTTTTATTATTTTCATTATATAGTTCGTTTGAACTTTTGACACTACGATAGTACGCCGGCGAGTATATCGCGCACTCAATGTTTATCTTAGAACTTCAATTTTTTTCAATTTTACATACAGCTTCGATGAAATGAGCTTTATAGCGGTTCGTATTTTATAGTAATATTTGAAGAACATTTTTCCACGTTGCTCGGTGGAATTCACACGTTTTTAATTAACATTCGTATACTCGGGCATTATGATGCTCTTATTTCAGAAAATATGCATTAAAATAAAAGATGGCATACATATAGTCATAAATTTTTCGCTTTATTACATGTTTTAAAGCACATTTTATGTTATTTAAAATTTTTTAACAATTTTATTCTCGTAAAAATTTGTAAACATTTTTAACCCCAATGAATATTTGACGAACTTAGGTCTTCTCAATCTTATTTTTCTTTAATCACTAAATATGTCCTAATAAGGGCTTAACTAATTATCACGTTTACATTAATAGTAAGGCAACCTAATTATGACTTAATAATGACCTGTCTAACTTATTATTCAAGAATATATTCATCAATACGCCAATCGTTATTAGCCGTCGACGTATCTACAACAGACATCATCTCATCCCGCCGAAGCGCGCTTTAAAAAAAAACTACTCCACACAAAGTCACTCAATAATCAACGAATAAGCATGTTCTTCAAAACTACGAATATTCTCTGAGCTGCGTGGCCGTCTAGCAGCAAAACAATCAATATACACACGCACGGTCCTCGTATTCCAAAACAGACGCTATGCACTTCCATATATTCATGTACAGCGCGAAGTTTATCGTCATAGTCTAAATTCACGCAGACCGCGCGACTGCTTGAGCGACTTATGTGTAAAGAATCGCGCACACTTACCCATACACACACGCGTAGACACATACGCGTTCGCTCGCGCGCGGAAGATTAGATATGCGCACGAACGCGTCGATAATTTCGACGAAGGAGGAGAGAAACAGAAACGAGAGTAAGAGCACGGCAGCTAGATGGAAAAATTAATCTCGTTCGCAGAAGAAAAATGAGTCGCTGCGCGCGCGTGAGCGCTCCAGTGATGGAATGTAGATAGATTAGGTTGCGCGCAGGCAAGAGGATGAACATTACATCTGACGACTGCCGAGAGCGCAAACTTGAGGACGTTTTCAAAAATATCGGGCTTTTCTCTCTGCGGCCGAGCTTGCTGCGCCTATTTTTGGCTGTTTGCTTATCGGCGATTTTCGAATAGGTCAAGTATAAAAACACTGAATATCAAGAAGCTACTATTTTTTTCTTAAGGTATATATACATGCGCGAGTGTTCTGGTCGATTTATTATATGCTACACGAAACGGGGCGAGATTATTTTAATTGGCCGCTGCACAGATGTAATCCGGCCGATTTCATAAGGCCGATTGTTATATAGTAATTTATATAGGCGATAAGCGGAGTACGACGCCACTGTCGTGGTCGCGTTGATAAGAGAGCGCTGTGCCGCGGTTTTTACGGATTTTCTCAACATACGAGAAAGAGAGAAGGATCCTAGTGATTTGCGAGTTTTATTAGATTAGTAATTAGAAGTTTACGTTGTTTATGTTGAATGAAATGTATTAATATAATTTATTATAAATATATGAAAAATTGCTGTGTAGTATAAACAGTATTATAATGTAGGCAAAATATTGGAAAAAAAAATATTTTTTTTTCTTATAACTTATTTGTTTTTAGTGATTAATTATTTTTTTATGTATTTATTCATTTTAAATAAGCTTCTAGATAATCATAACAATGAAAAAAATCCTATTCCTAGTCAGAATTGAACTCGCAACTTTTGAACTGCTAATATTAACACAACAATAAATTTTGAACAGATAATTTTAAATCGACAGAATATTTTGAGATTATAGTTTAGTTTGCAAAATAAACATACTTAGAAATAGTACTACATAAAATAAGACTTTTTACTATATATCTCTCAACAGCCAAATTCGATTTGATTAGAAAAATTATTTGCTATATTTGATATATTTCATTCTAGAATTACTAAGTTGGTTATAAAAATTTACTAAACTATATATTAAGAATTCTAAAAATATTGTTTACTGTAACAAGTAGCAATTGCTATTAGATATGAATAATATTTCTTTATGAACTAATACTGTAACAATTATTACATATGTGGCAATTATTAATATTAATTTAGAAAAATTATTCCTAAACCGGCAAGTCACATCGTTATATATACTACATAGTATTTTGTCTTACGTTTGTACTAAATTTTATCAAATATTTCTCTCAGTGTAGCGCTGAAATTTGAAAGTTGCTTTTAGATTTTGTCGTTGAGCTTGTTCTTGATTCAAGAGTAAGACCAATAAATCCAGGCGAGTTTCATTTCTAGTTACACAATTTAAATTTTAATTTCAATTACCAAAAAGAAATTAATTCAAATTGATTCGATTTGCGAGCATTTGGCATGAGATGCACGATAAGTAAATTTTACGGCTTCCATAAACTGTCCATTTGCTTCATGATAAAATTTTTGTTTCATTAGTCAAGATGAAATTAAACGCTTTAGAGTAATAAATCAAGAGCCATTTAAAATTATATTGTAAGTTCATTTTAGGATTACAGAACCTACGCAATGCCTGTAGTTTATGAAAGCCTTAAAGACGCTGCCAAACATTACACGCGACAACTGAGATAGTACTTTTAAAAAATTAAAAATAGTATGAGCCTGAGATAATGTCATGTTTATTTCTGTGAACTGCTTAAGTTGGATGGACAAAGCAAATTGAACGTCAGTAAGTAAACTTTGTTCTGCTCTCACTAAAATAATTTTCTTCGTATTTAAAACTTTGTACTGATAAAAAGAATCTAAAATTGAAAATCTATATTATAAATGCATTTTACTAAATTAAAAAGCACGTTATAAGCTGCTACCTTAACAAAAGGCAACGCACTCTCACGGTTCTCCAAAGCGACAAAAATCGAGCTTCCTCTTTTTATCCCGTTAATTCCAAAATCCAGCAAAAGTCTCGCCTAAAAATTGAAGCTACAGAATTTCCTCGCCATCCACAAGCCATTGTTCGCCCAACTTAAAAAATTCAGCAACATAGTCAAAGCATCTACGGCCCCTCGTCAGAGAAAGAACGAGAGAGAGAGAGGCACTACGCTCCCTCCTTCTCTTTCTGTCTTCGCGAATTTCGTGAAGTACGCGAATCGCACGATTTCTCTGGCCGGCGGCCAGGGGAATCCGTTTAAGTATAGAGCCGGTCTTCGGCCGCCCCGCTCGATAAGTCGCGCGCGCGCATACCTGCGACACACGTACGCGCTTTTATAGGCTGACGGCCTTTCCCCCCCCCTCCCCCCAGCGGAGGAGCACACGACTGTAAGAGTGTGAGTGTGTGTGAGAGAGAGAGAGAGAGAGAGAGAGAGAGATTTCGTATGCTCAAGCTTGCGCGCGAAGGTCAAGTCATTTTTAGAGAGAATGAGTCGCTCCTCCTCTTCGTCGCGCTAGAAATTTTTTTCGGAGCTCTTTTTTTTCGATTTGTCGAGGAACGTTGCACCCAAGGTGGAGGCTGAAGGGGATCGAGGAAGAAGTGGTGTAGTGGATAATTTGAGGCTCTCCGAATGCTGTGGGCTTATTATACGGGCCAAATTACTAACATAAATTACAAACAATTAAAAAGTCAAAGGCTTTAAGATTTTTAAGAAAAAAATGTTTTAATCGATCATTTTTTTAATCAACTATAAATCAATTGACGAAGAAAATATTCTAAACGGAATGATTTTTTTTTTTAGAACAAATGTTGCATATAATACGAAAAGAGAAAGAAAAATATTGTCCCTCGTTTAAATCCATGAAGTGTAAAACTCGCAGACGAAACAATCAACGAGGTTCGCGGATTGTGAGAAAAGGTCAGAACGATGAATTATGCGTATGCACAGTCGAGTGCTGGAATACCAAATCCAAGCCCGAGAGAATTAATACAGGCGGTAGATTCGAGATTAGAAAAAACTGCGTTTATGAGCTGTTTTCATTTGTATACCGCGTGAAAAGTCTGCGAATCTTTCACTGAATTCTATGTTGCGTAAATTTTTTTTCTAATTTTTAACCGACTTCCAAAAGGAGGAGGTAAATAAATAATAACGTGATAGAGAATATTAACGTTTACAGTTCGAATAATTCTTGAGTAACAAGGTTTAAATCAATCTAATGCTAAATTTAATGCATAATCATGAATTTGAATTGTCTATTTATAGTAGCAATAGTATTAATCGATGCCTTTCAAAATTTCCAATATTTTTTTAAAAAGGTTTAATCGTTTTTTAAAATAAAGTAGTAAAAGAAGAATAAAATATACAGAGGACTTATAAGAAAAAGCTTGAATTAAAAATTTAATTCAAAGCAGAAAATATGTGGTGTATGCATTCTAGAATTGTAAGGTAATCTATTATTAAATATAACGAACCTTATAACATGTAAAAACTAACTTTATATTATAAATTAATTATATTCTTTACTTTTATAGTACAATTTGATTGCGGAATTTTTGAAACTATAATCAATTTGATATATCTAGATTTATTTTGATTTATAGTTTTAAATCAATTATTAAGAAATTCACTCTAAGTTTTTAACAGGTTTTTCTTGTTTATACTTATACACATGAGTTACTTTTAATGATATTAGAAGAAGGGAATTCTTAAAAAAAGAGTAATAACTGTTTTTCCAATAAAATAATTTTTTTTTAATTTTTAATAAAATAAAATAATTGATTAATAATGAAGTTTCGTATATCTCTGGAAACAAATGACATCACAACGAGAAAATAACATGCACCCCGAATAATGGGCGATTCTAATTACATAGCGCTCAGCTCGCACCGATGTAATTAACTACCTTGAAATTATAATCAAGCATCGGAGTGCAACATTCAGCCTTTATTACATCGGAACTACATTTGACACACGGAAATAACCCCCGCGTCGAAAAAGTGCAAATTCGCCAAAAGCCAATTGCCTCCGATTATCAGTACCGAAAATTTCTCCGCGACATCGTTGCGAAAGCGGATTCCACCGGCCTTTCTATCGCCCCTCGTAATTCACCTTAAATTTCAATCATTTTCAATTTAAGAGGTGAAAGCCCGGGGAGCTTGAAGAAAAAAAAATTGCCCGCTCAGCCTCGAAAGAGCATCGGGACGACAATTATCAACGAAACGACGACGAGAGAAGGCCTCGCTCATTGTCAATAATTGTACTCGCGCACCGACAGGATGATTGATTGAATTAACGATCGTTTCTTGCTCTCCATCCCTCCTTCCACGCACGCACTAGCTCGTGAACCCAGCAAAATGCGATCCGTGGAAAATGTGCGATATCCCGAGACCGGTTTTCCCTGCAGACTTATCTTCGTGAAATGGAATTGAGAATTGAAAATGGCATTGAGAATTTGATGATTAATTTAGCGTAATGTAGCGTTTTTGGCGCGAGGAAAAGTTTATGAGTGACGGGTAAAGAGATTTGTTAAATTTTTACAAGGTATTATTATTATGAATTATAAATATTTAGGAAGGTTCCAGCTATACTTTTACATAAAATTACGATGAATTTAAATTTGTATAGTATTTACTGCAACAAAATTCTAAATACATTTTTGTTTTAGACTTTATTGTGACTCTAATTTGATTAACTTTACCAAAGTATTTTTTTAGCGTACTTATTGTTATCATAACCAGGTACTTACATTTATTCAAACGAGGTCTGTGTATTTATTATTTAAAGTTTGCAATGTTTTACGTCAAGCCATTTAATGATCTCTCTCTCTCTCTCTCTCTCTGCTACTCCATTTGATTTTCGTGCTCGCGTGTGCATTCGATAACCACGAGCAATTATATATAAATTTTCTCACCCTACCTAAATTAATTTTGCATAATCAACTGCATAATATTTTAAAATACCGTAATTAGAAAGAACTATATACATATTTAATATAAGATTTAATTTTAATTCAATTGAAGGATTTTAATTCAGATTTAAAACTTTCAATTTTTTATTTTACAAAAAGTATTAAAAGGCGCGGCAGCGCCTTGATGGCAAGTAGGTTTATTATACATAAGACTTTTACAGAGACCCAGTAAGTACGCAGACTGTATACAGATTTAGTTATTGATTTTTATCTCAGGCTTACTATATAACAAATTGATTAAATAATGTATTTATTTCACTAAAAAAAGTATCACCAGAAATCAAAGGACACTGAAAATCAAGTAAATAAACAGTTTACTACTTAACCTTTTCAAGTACAATAAAACACAATAAAGTGCACTTAATGGAATGAGAAAAAAGGAGCCCTGACCTCATAATCTCCTCCACCTTCTCCATATAATTTTTGTTCCCGAGGTACATTCGCGGTTGACGCATAAAATAGAATCAGGGCCCAGCGCGGGAGAAGGACGTCCGAAGAAGAGGCGACGATCCGACCGTTTCGACGCTGTAAATAAATTTCACCGTCACGGAGAGGGGGGGGGGGGCGTGCTTTAAAAAGGTTAAGAAGGAGAAAAATTCTTTCCCGATAGCAGATTAAAAGGGTTTCGTCGTCGATTCGCGAATAAAATAAGAGGCTTGGTATAATCGAATCTGCGCCGTATGATTGACTTCGCGAGACTTTCGATCTCGAGCTGTATGGCGTATTTTGTAGGAGCCAGGTTCCATCTATGCTCGATTTACAAGATCGTTGCAATAATAATTGAAGTCACAATAATTTTAATTAATTATCAGAGTGATTCGAGCTTACCGATCGATGTTGGGCTTACGTTTGTGATTTAGAAAGTATATCTTTTTCGCGCTGGTATACATGTGATCGCGCTGACCGTCGCTACATTTTTTTGCCCTCTTTAAAATTGTCATTTTCATACGGACTTAGAAATGCCGTAAATTTTTCAAGCCGAACGTCGAGCGATCCAACCGACTAGTTTTAAGCGTTTAAAAATCAAACTTTCTTTTCAGATAAAACGAGTTTTCACGTATACATGCATAAGATATGCTGCATATATATCTTTGACTTTCTATCTTCAGTTATTTTAAGCTCCATTTATGTCCGGACGAATAATCGACGAAATTCCACATTAGACGATGAATAAAGCTATATTTGCTGCACAATTGGCATTTTAGCGTTAGAATAAGCGAAATCTTTACTCTACTAGGTTCTAGGACTTAACTATCCTTTTAGATTTTTAATTAAAAATTGAACTCTAAATCGATTAATTAAACAGTAATTGTGTTCAATAATTTAACCCCTCTCCTGTCCATCGTCGCGTTTGTAGTGTTTAGTCGTCTGTCCGCGCGCTTTCAAAGCATTCGGGATTCGAATTTCATTGAAACGAAGCAAAAAAGACGCTAGAGATCTCGTGTTCTTATCATGCAGCTCTGCTTTGCATTACAAAAATCAAGTGTCACTTATTTTTTCTACTCTGGTAATTTCAGCGCAACAGAAGCGTTTTTGAAGTGTTAATTCTAGTGTAAACCAGTTCATTTTGAAAGAATTTTTAAGACTTATTTATTCACGAGTCTGAAAATGAATTGTGAAAAGTAATGAGGGATTTTATTTGAAGCTATATGTTTAGTGTATTGATTTTGCATTTTTAAGTAATCCAGGGAACTAAATTAATCACTTTGAGAATCAAAAACGCATTAGTTTTAAATTTATTCTCACACTTTCCGACTGTTTGTATCTATTATTAGCTCTAACTAATAAAATGTTGGATCATTACACAGTTAAATTTTTAACAGACCTATTTTTTACTCTGTATACATACTTATTTATTCAATTCTTAAGACGTAAATCATGCAGATAATATACTTTAAAGGCTAATCGACTAAACTTCAACAATACATTGTTGCATTGTTATCGTAATTACACTTGAGTGGTCTGCTGAGGTAGTCTTAACTTCAAATTGATTATCAAATGGTTGTTAAACATCAGAATTAATTAGCAAATATTCAACATTTGTTTATTTCTTATAATTCGCAAATAAATAGGACTCGCAAGAATTTAAGAAGTCAAACTGATCAACTTGAAATTAAGAGCAACCCCAGCAGCTCGAGATATATGTAAAAAAAAATTATAAAAATGAACTCACCTTTTCCTTATCGTAGACCTGGCCGGGCAGCGCGTGGCCCTTGCTGCTCCATCGGCAGGGTCGCTGGCTGGCCCGCTCCGCGCAGACGTTGTGGAAGCACGCGTGACACTCTGAGGGACAAACAGAGCCGCACATACAGCAACAACGCTCACCGGGCAAAGAATCGCGCTTATTTTCGCACGCACGAGCACGATCAACGACATCATCATCAACATCATCAACTTCGACATCATATTTATCAACATCGTCGTGCCTGTTTTTTTCCGCGAGCACTTTGTTACCCTCATCAACCCCAAGCACTTTATCGTTGTTGTTGTTATTGTTGCTGTTGCTGTTGTTGTTGATGCTCTGCAGGTTGTTGTTGAGGTTTCTTGCGTTGTCGTTGAGCAGCAACGAAGTGCGCTCTTCGTCGTCGAGGTCACACCAGCAGAGCAGCCGATGAAAGGAGGCCAGCCTGGCGCAGCTCCTGCTCCCGCTTTTCCTATTGCTGGTCCCATTTTGCTGCTTCTGCAGTTGTTCCTTCAGCTCGAGTTGCTGCTCATCTTGCCGCGAGATGAGAACGCTGCCGTTGCTGATTACCGGTTGCGCTTTGCAGAGCAACTGTTTCGGCGAGGGGCCGAAGCCCTGAGCCGCCGTGGCTCGCCTGAGCTGGCCATTGCTGAGACCGGACGAGGCTGCCAGCTGGACGATGGCAACCGACGGGCTGCCGCTCGTCGCACCGCGCTGGGGCTGTTGCTGCTCGGGCGCACTGCTGGCGCCCTTGCGCAGCATGTAATTCTCGGAGTCGACGGCTAGCAGTCGCGACATTGCTGGCGACTTGACCGGGCCGCCAGCCCCGAGTCTGATGCTCTTCGTCTCATCGTTGCCGCTTTCGTACTGTTGCTGCTGTTGCTGTTGAATCGTGACCTCGTCGCTGCCGGTCGCGGCGATGTTACGCCCAAGTCCGGCGCCTGAGGGATGATAGAGCAGTGCTGGGCCGACAAGGGGCATCTGCTGCTGCTGCTGCTGTTGCTGGTGCTGCTGTACCTGAGCTGCTGGAGCTGAGGCTGTGCCGGCAGCGCCACTGGCTCGCTTCATCACTGATTCGGATTGGCGAGTCCAGAGCTACCGCCCTGCTGCTGCACATCGAAGGCGCGCGCGTTCTCTTTTTCTCTCCGCGAGCTGGTGCTGATTCTGGTCCTGTTGCTGCTATTGCTGGACACGAGCACCCGCACTATCAACTTTGCTTCTCACAGCGGCGTCTACACTACCACTTTACCGTACGCTTTTCTGCCCGAGAGCGCATAGGTTCGTAGCTTTGACGGCTCTGGATCAGGTCTAGTGGGACTGGCACCGTTTTAGGTCTTGCGCCGGTCGACCTTGCTCAAGCTGAGGCTTTCCGGCGAGTCCTGATCGTTCCTCAGCGCTATTATCCTTTTGCAGCTCTCCATCCTGGAGGTCGGTCCCTATCTTTCGCTCGCACTCTCGATTAACCTCTTGGGATCTTTTGGAGGTTAGAACGACTTAACGCGCCACGTGCCGAGATCTCCCATGCTCGTCGCGTTCTCGCGACCTCGGAGAACAGACAGTCAGGAGCGAGAGAGCGAGAGGAAACTTGTCGAATGGAAATTTGTTGTATATTCACGTGGCGTACGCTCGCGCACTCTTTCTCCGCGGCCGACCGGTTAAGAGGACAGAGAGAGACGGCTCTGCTCCCTCTCCTCCGGCATCCCGCCTCCTTCACCAGAGCGCTCCTCGATCTCTCTCTCGCTGCTCCCTCCTCCTCCGCCTCCGTAGACACTTTTTCTCTCTCTCTCTTTCTCGTGCTCTCGGAGCAGTCCTTAAAAGCAGAGCTGCTCTCTAGCTTCTCGACTCTGTCTCTCTCTTCCTTCTTCTAGGCTCAAACGCTGAAGTTTCGTGAGCGGCCCTGCGTGCGCGCGCGTGTGTGTGTGTGTGTGATCGCGAGGATCGACCGGCGCTCCACGGAAACCCAAAAACCAGTAGCTGCTCCGGCGCTCTCCTCCGTTTTTCTCGCTCTCTTGTAACTTCGTAGCACTAGCGCCTTCCTTCTGGCTCTCTGCGCGACTCTGTATATACACGCACGTATATCGCGAAGTTGAATCTTAAAAATGTCCCTCTCTCTCTCGCTCTATCTTGCCGAGAGCTCCTCCTTTTTTCAATCCTTCACTCGGCTATATAAGCGCTATACCGCTCGTGTATACGTATAGCTATCGCGCGTATTCACGCACACTCGCACGATAGAGCGCGCTTATAACACAGACACATAGGTGCACACAGACACAGTCGGCGAGGCACGCACACAGTCAGAGAGACACGTTCCCTCGGTGACCCGCGGCGCGCCGCCGCTCTCTGGCTTTCTCAAGGTCGCCGCTAATCGCTTGTCGAAAATGCCTGCTATCCCACTCCGCTCACGCTCACGCAGGCTGTTCTTCGTTCTGCTTCTTTCTTTTTTATTTTCTTTTCTCAATCTCTCTCTCGTTCTCTCCTCAACCCGTCCGGCTCTCTTCTCTCTTGCGCGAATATACACTAATATACACTAATATACACTTCTTCGTGCTGGTATGCTTCGAGTGCAAGCGGGTGAGAGAGAGATGTGCGCAAAACGAGGAGCAAGTTTTTGCTGATCGAGAGATCGGCGCCGTTGCCGCTGGTTTTCAGTTTCCTCGGCAGCGCGTCTCTCTCTCTCTCTCTCTCGCTCTCCTCCCTCTTTTCGGAGCTCTGTAAAATCGATAAGGCCGGATCGAAGCGCCGGTATATACCTCTCTCTCTCTCACCCTCCTTCTTTCTTGCTGTGAACTCCCAGCTCGCTCCTACACTTACTGATCGAGAGAAAGAGCTGCAGGTAGAGATGTCCCTCGTCGAAGCCGGCTGCCGTGTCGCTCCCGAAGATTACGTCCAGGTCGCGCTGTCTGCGATCCTTGGGCCGCACGATTAAATCGAATATATATGTATATCCGCGCTCGCGCTTGCACGAGAGTGAGATATAGCGGCTTGCTAGCGCTTCGAGGCACGCACACAGCCAGGCAGACAGACAGACAGACAGAGACACAGACACGTTACCGAAGTTGCCTCTCCACCTCCTCCTCTTCCTGCTGCTGGCAGCGCCGTCCTCCTCCTCCTCCGCCACCTCCTCCGGCGCCCCTCGTCGTCGTCATTCCCCTCTCACTGGCCGCTCATGTGTGCGTGCGCGCTGCCGCCGTGTGTCGGTAAGAAAGGAACTTCTACTCTACGACGGCTGCTGCTGCTGCTGATTTTCGGAGCAGCGGCAAGGCCATCAGCGCCTCGCTGACACTGCAGCCACTTTGCTCTCACTGGCTCTGTTGCTGCTGCTGTCGCTGCTCATGACGACTCTTTGAGGTTGTCAGCAGCCGCCGCCGCCACCGTCGCCGCTGCTGCCGGTTACGCGCTCGGGGCTCTGGAAAATGGAGGCAGCAGCAGCAGAAGCGAGAGCCGGTTCTCTTGTCTCCGCTGTCTCTCTCGCTCTTTCTCTCTCTCACTCTCTCTATCTCTTTCTCTCTCTCTCTCTCTCTCTGTTTCTCTCTCAGTCGAATTTCGATGTTCTCTGTGCGGAGTACAGAGCAGCAGCCGTACTCTCTTGATTTCCCTTTTTCTTTCTGGCCCGCGCACGAATGTGTGTGTGCGTGCGCGCCCGTGTGTGTATCTTTGTGTGAGTATGTATGTATGTGTGCGAGTGTGTGTGTGTGTGAAGGAGCGGAGAGCACAGTAGCACGGCTCACACTCTCCCCATAATAATCTCGACGTCGTATCGCACACTGCACTGTACTACTATATCCCAGAGCGCTGTACTTTCTTCGCTCTCGGCCGCTCTCCCCTTTCTTTCTTTCTCCCTCTCGCTCTTTCTCTTTCTCTCTCTCTCTCTCTTTCTCGCTCTGAGCGCGAGCGAGCGCTCTCTGTGTGCACTTGGAGATCGGTCGACGAGGAACTGAGCCGCTCGTTCTCTCGGTGCGCCGCCGCGCTGCTGCCGCCGCTGCTGCTGCTGCTGCTGCTGCTGCTGCTCCTGCTGCTGCGACAGAGACGGAGCGAGAGCGAGCGAGCTCTCTCTCACACAGGGATCGGAGCCGCGCACGCGCGACCAGCACACAAAGAGAGCGTACACGAGAGCGAGCCGATTCGCCTGCTATAAGCAAGTGTGCGACTGTACGCGAGCGCACAAAGCCGCTCCATCTCCTTCTCTCTCTCACACACTCGTGCGCGCACACACTTATACGAGTAGTATATCTGCGTGTGCGCAAGTCTGTGTGTCTGTATGTAAAAGAAACGAGTGAGCGCCCCTCTTTGCCGCCTCCACCTCCGCTGTTACTACTTGCACACCCGCACACACTGGCGCACCTTTTTTTTCCACGCCGAGAGCGAGAGAGAGAGGCTCTGGGCGCTCTATTCGCCTGTAGTAGTAGTGGTGTGCTAGTAGTTGCGGAACTCTCTCTCTCTCTCTCTCTCTCTCTCCCTTTCTATCTCTCTCTATCTCTGCCTCTCGCTCGCTCGTTCGTTCGCTCCGGCCGCTTTTTCCCCCTCAGCTGTTCGGGCACAGCCGCGGCTTTCCACCGGCGCTTTCCACACACACATACATACACAAGCGCGCGCGCACTGGAAACTAGCACTGCCAATTCCTTTACGCGAATCTACAATATTCTATCCCTGACGAAGTTCCGAGACCTGTCGTTAAACGCTAGCGATGGACAAGAAAATTTCTGGAGAGACAGTGAGAGAGAGACATGATTTCTCGAATTTTACAACCATTTTTCGCCCGTTTCCGAGCTCGGCGATCCTCCGCACGTTGACTCTGTATGTATGAGCGACGATGACACTTGAGGTGCTTGTCTGCTGCTGCTGCTGCCTCGTCGTTTAGCGCATTCGTGAATCGGCGACGAGAACGAAAAGCCAGAGAGAGAAAGAGCTAATGAGATTAGAGAGACAGAGCTTTGGGCAGTTCGAGGAATATGTAATTTAAAGAGCAAGCCTCGTCAAAGAGCATGCACGCGTAAAGTCGACTTGGCAACAAAATAGTAAAAGGAAAAATGAATTTTTCCCCGCTCTCGTCGGCTAGCGGGTGCTTTGTACGGAGCGCGAAAATTATTGAATTTCCCGAATATACATATATAGATGGAGAGGCGCACACTCTCTGCGCTTACAATGTAGAAAAGGCACCGCCAGCTATACGTGCACATGTATGTATGAGTACGCTGTATCCATGAGCCCGTAAGTGTGTGCAAGTGCACAGGCCGTGCGCGCTCAGCAGTTCTCTCTCTCTCTCTCTTTCTCTCTCTCTCTCTCTCTCTCTTGCTCTCTCAGCTGACCGGCCGGTCTGTGTGCGCGAGCGAGAGTTTCGGTCAATAGCCACATCGCCGGGCCGCGGCGCTCTCTGCGCGCGCGGCTCCATGTATGCGTGCGTGTGCGTGCGGCTATGTACCTTGCTTGCTCGCGCACACGCACACACACACACACACTGGCGGCGCTCTAGCGGCCAATTTACAGCCGGCCTCGTGCGCGTGCGAGCCCGAGTGAGCGGAGGCCACGGCGCGCGCGCGAGTTAGCCAGCCGGTCGCTGTGCGCTGCTGAGAGAGCGCCCAGGGCCGTAGCCGAGCTAGGCGAGCCGCTGTTGCTAAGAGGGGGTGCCCGTCGAGACATTTTTGCCGGGCGGGTTTTTGGCTTGCCGCGGGGAGGAAGCCTGGGGAGGGCCAGGATCTCGGGATGCTTATGCAGCTGATTGGCATTTTTCGAAGACGAGACTTTTGGAATTGTGGATTTGATTGAGATGCTTTTTTTTACAGTGTTTCTTTGAGGATACGTGATTTTTTTTTTAGAAAAGTTTATGATTTTATCGAGTTTCAAGTGATTCGAATCTCTACTGTGGAGAATACTTATTATCTGGCGTATTTTGTGTGCTGAGATTATTACTTTTATATTAGAAGAAGCTAAATAAACGCCCTGCAATTAAGTGTTCTCGTTCTATTACAGTAAAAATAACAATGTTTTCTCTTTAGAAATATCATTAAGCATACTAAGTACTAGTCTTTGTATTCGTTATGAAACTATCATAAAATGTTTATTATACTCATAAGTTCTAGAATAACGAAAATCTCAAGTTTTTTCTTAGAAATTCGTGCGCAGAATATAGTTAATCTTAAGTTTCTATGGATCTTAGACGTTAATCACAGCAGATGTAAGCACTTTAGTAGATTAGTCCCAGAAAGATGTTCCGATGGAGCTTGCCTATAGAGAAAGACATTTTCCAAGTACTCAAGTTTGCCGTTTATATATACTTGCTTTTATGCGCTTTGAATGATTTGTTAAAGAAGTTTGAACTTTCCTACAGCGATAAAACGTTAGAAGCGCCTATCGTAAGACACTAGTTGTGAATGAATGAATCTTTTAGTATTACGCCCTACAAGTCATGCGCTTTTACCCTTGCACGAAATTTTTACTAGTCAAAAATATTTAAAGCAGATGAATTTTAATTTCGTTATAATAAATTTGAATTTTGTGTGATTAAGAAGAAGGTTATATTTTTTCTTGTTCTTTATTCGAATTTTTTTTACTGGATAATTTAATTCAACCGATTATTTTTACTATAATTTTCTTTCATACTATAGTACATTTAAGTATTATTAATTTATGTACAAAAATATTCAAATAAACTTTAGCACAATAAGATATGATTATTTACAGTTCGAATGAATATTTTCGAACAATAAGGATTTTCATAACTAATATAAAAGTATAAGTATTCTTGTTGGACCAAGACTATTATGTGCAAAAAATTTACATATTCAAGACAAAGAGTTTCGAACGCACTATGCTAACCCCGCTTCCCGTCACAAGCAAATTTCTGAAAAACGTGAGCATTGTCAGTTCGTAAAACTACACAAGGAACCGACGTACCCACATCTCTCTTTGCACTACAATCCGCCGCGATACTAGTCTTTTTCTCCGCGATCCTCCGCCTTCCCCTCAAACGCCCCCTATACTGGGCGCTGACTTCTCTTCCGTGCTCTCGTCGGTCGAGTCCACGCATCGCGGAAGACATCGAACTGATCGAGATTCCGAACTTCAGATCGAAGGGATTTTCAAATATAATTGGAAGGGGACGGAAGGACGTTTTTCGGGGAGCATACTTCTGGCTTAAGGAATACGACCGAGCGAAAATTGTTTGCATTTTTTTAGATATATTAAAACATGCGTTTGAGTATTCGAGGGTAATGTGGTACAATGAGTAAAATTTTCATTAAAGTACACGATTTATCGAAAATTGACCGAAAATTTTGTAAAAATATTCAGATTTGGAATATCGATTATAGTGTACCCAACATTTCTGTCTTGAGACAAGGCTATGTAAGATGTGACTCACAATGTCAGTCCCACGGTAAACAATAGCCAAACTTTGACATTTTTTCCGATTTTCAATATATGAAATACTTATATTTCACAGGTATACAGAATAACTGCATTAATATTGTACCCATATTGTGTTAATATTGTAGCATTATTATGGCAACATTGTGCCAATATAGTAACAAAATTATGTCAGAATGTAACAATATTATAACAATATTGTTTTAATATTGTAGCAATATTATAATAATATTTTAGCAACATTGTAATAATATTGTAGCAATATCGTAGCAATATTGTATTAATATTGTAGCAATATTGTAATAATATTTTAGCAATATTGTATTAATATTAAAACAATATTAATATACAAAAATTAGTTCAGTATTTAAAAATATAAATACTATATACAAATATTTACTTCTATTTATAATACAGAAGGGGAATCAGTACAAATCACGTTCCTTGTTTTATTGGCCTTAGCATTATTGATAATAATTAATTCTTGGTGTATATTTTCAAATTTTCATGACCTGACACACAAAGACAATGTTCTTATCTACTGTTTTAATCAAGGTTGAAGTCATTTTGTTAAAAATTGAAGTTAAAAAATGAGAAATGCGGAATCAATAATTTATCCCTAGATATATCTAAGGAGAAATTCTGTATGTCTTATTTCTCGTTTTTTAACTTCAATTTTTAACAAAATGACTTCAACCTTGATTTAAACAGTAGATAAGAACATTGTTGTCAGGTCATGAAAATTTGAAAATATATACCAACAATTAATTATTATCAATAATGCTAAGGCCAATAAAACAAGGAACGTTGTTTGTACTGATTCACCTTAATAACATTTTATGCTGGAAATATTAGAAAATTTTATGTTGGAAACCGTACAAATTATGATATAAGATCAATACATGTTAACTAAATAAATGTTTCAAATATGCGTATTTTTCACCCTTGCTTCTTTTGGGCGATAAATCCCATCCGTGCGTAAAGTACTTGTTTTACGCACTTATTTCATAAAATTCTATCTAGTGAATAGGGCAAGTCTTTGTTACTATCGTTGTTAACAGTCAGAAATATTATATCGTCATCTTTTTTTCTTACTGGAGGTTAAAAAGTACCTCTGTAACACTCAGAGAAAAAATATTATTTCGCGCGGTCACCGGATACGCGCGTGTATTCCGGTTTTACTACTTTTTGTTCGTAATTGAAACATTAGAAAAAAACTTTACCGCGTGTAATACTGCGGATGACTAAAATATACAATTGTAGAAGTTATAATTTTACTGTCAATGATAGTGGTACTATTTAAAATTTATAGTTAAAATACTTTTTGTAAGGTAATTTTCTCGCGTTTTTGCCAAATTTTCAAGATGTTTTTAGCAGCGTTACGAACTTTTAATACAAACTATCTTAAGACAGTTAGTATTTGCAATTTGACTCGAGAATTTCAATCAGTAGGTTCAATATTGGCTTCGTAATCCATTTAACATGATTTCCAGGTAATACCGGAGAGCTGTTGCGTCTAGTTAAGGAGAATTTAAATTTACCGGAAATAGATCTTGCGTTTGACCTCGCAGTTCTATATTAATTAAAGTTTGATATATTTATACTGAATTAATGAGTAAATTTTTTTATATATTTAAGTTCATATAATTATAAAAGATTGAAGTGATATAATTGATTCATCCTAAACCAATCTCAGAAGAAAATACAAATGCAGAAATTAATGTAATTTTGGTAAAAATATCATAGAATTTGTTTGCATTTCTTGTAAGAATATTTTTTCATAAAGATGGTTAATTTTTTGCTATATCTTAACAAACAAATGTTTCAGAAACATTTCAGAAATATTAAAAGAGTTCCGTATAATATTGATTATTACGTAAAACCTAAATTAGTTTCGTTCGTTTACGACAAAATATAATTTTTAATACATGTTTTAAAAGTACCGATTTTAAGAAAAAAAACAAAATGCTTGGAAAAAGTTCTATGGTCGATTAAAATAAATTAGAAAATTACCATAAAATGTTTAATCAAGCTACCTTCATGAAAACTATGTATCAACGTGTATTAAAATATTTTAATGAAAAGCGCAACTTTGACGAATAAGCTGAAAATCGGATGATGGAGCAAAGCGCCAACACGACAAAGGTAACGCGTAAGCCAGGTTAGACCACTGGAAAGTTAGAGCATGGTTTGAATAGAGTTGTTAAGGCGTACATGAAACGATATGGAATTATGACCGGAAGTACAGCGGTTATGTAGCCGAGAACTAGCAAGGGCTTCGTGCATTGTCTCTTCTATCACATTCCTGGAATACTCCAGTCCTTCGAAGTAGAGTAGTTCGTTAGATACGAATTGTAAGCAAAGTACCTGTTAAACTATTGGTTGTTTTTCTGTTACATTGATTTTATGAAAATTGATTTTTTAATGTGAAAATAATAATTTTGTCAGAAGATGTTAATAAAATTGAGGAGTTGAATGAAGGCTGCTTTTTCCAAATGAATTATTAGCTCAACTACAGTCAACATTTTTGTCAACATATTTTAAGAATCATCCTTTCAGAGTAAATGAGGTTTAATTAAACTGATGCAGATTACTTTACATTACTGAATGTTACATTTAAATGATTCGATTTTTTCAAATTTGTTATTTAATTATGCATTACAATAAAATTATTAAATTTTCGTAGGAACGAACAAAGTATTAACACGTATCGCTAAAATTTGTCTTTCCGTTTTTTTTTGTAATAAGTAGAAGTTCCGTAGTCTCCTGACATTAATACAACGTAAGTTCCACCTCAGTAAAAAATCTAACTAAATCAGTAGAATGAATTCAAGACAACCAGTATCTGAACGACATAGTTATCATAAACGATTCGAACAAAGAGGCAAAGTGCCCTGTGCAATAACGCTGAATCGAATGTTTATACGGAGAGCAGAGAATTCTCTCGTAGAATAGCAGTCGGAAAACGCGACTCTCGAAAAGGATCCGACAATGCAAGCCTTTAAAAATCACACAGAGTCGCGAGAAAGAAGCGGCTCATTGAAATGAGCCTCAGAATCCAGCTATACACAATGGCCGAATCACATAAGGAGGGGGAACAAAGTAGAAGCGGGCCTCTTGACCTCGGCACAAATGTATTCCGGTTTCCCGCGAATAAATAGAAGAAGATTTTAACAAGTGCAGAGCGAGGAGGCGCGCATAACCCGATATTCTGTAGCAGGCTGCTTTTCGAGCGAGCGATCATTTCACGACACAAAAGTGCACCGTGCAATAATACGAGAGCTTAATGTCTTCCTGAAGGCGAACGCGCTAGCAGAAGCGACACACCCAGCGCACGTCCCATTCGTGCGCTGAATAATGCAACTAGCTTGGCGCGTGCTCGCTCTCTCGTCAAGCTGGCGTTTTGATGTAGAGAGCAAATAAGGCCTTTCTCGCATCAAATTTGACGTTCAAGTTCGACTTTTGCTGATTTGACTCTATGTTTGCAATCCTTTTTCTCTTGCGATCTATTTTAATAGGACAATAAGATACTTGTATTTCAGTTTTTACACATATTTATTGTAACATTGAGGATTAATTTTTTTTATTTTTTTGATAATTTCGTCAATAAAATTCATTGATTTGTAGGAGGCAAGCATGAGTTATAAAACTGTAAAAAAACTGAAAGTCTAGTAAAAGTCTGGCTTTTAAAGTGATAAAAGGTTTAGAGAAAAAGTCTAGACTTGTCCCAGACTTATCCCAGATTTTATAAATGGCACTTTTATGATTAGTTTGGACCAAAGGAATTATCCAGAAGGAAAAAAGTAATTTAAAATAATAAATTAAATAAATGGATTTAATAGAATTTATTATTAATAAACCTATGAAGTTAAAGAAATTTAACTCGAACTATTTCTGTTTGTTTAAATAATTTTATTAAGAAAATCAATGGTTTCCTAAATAGATTCAAATTAACCCTGGTAGAAACGTTCCCCATTTTTTGGCCAGCGCATGACTAACTGTGAAGAATTAGACATCCACTAGCCTAGTTTTAGACACTTGGCCAATTTTATTGGTGAAATTTCTACCAGGGAACTTAACTTCTATTTACTTTACTTAGTTTTCGAATATTGGAAATTATTCAAGTTGGATTTTTTAATATTCTCAAAATGTTTACAATTGCAATAACGGGTTAAGCAAATGAAAATACGTAATTGTCTTTCACCATTCTAAACCAGTCGATTAGCTTCTCTATTAGCTGTATTCAATCTATTTTATCTACATTAACTTAAACGATCTTTTCAATCATGCACAAAAGTAAATAGTTTAACAAAGATGGACAAAAGAAAATCAAGATTAATATGGACCATTTCGAACTTGAACTTATTAGCTAAATGTATTAGAAAATATTTTATTAAAAAATAATTTTCTTAAAAGATTTATTTAATCAAATAACAATAATTAAAAATAATAATTTTATCAACCTCATCACCCTAGTAGAAATGATTCCATTTAATGGCTAGTTAATTCCTCGTAAAAAAAGATTCAATATTATTTCTTACTCTTTAACTTTTTTAAATGGATAAATTTCTACCAAGGAATTGTTCTTCTACTATGTTGCAGAAGCTATATTACCTAAGATCTATAGTATGTTTATTTTTTACCAATGCTGCCCACATTCCACCGACCTTGGACAGAATTATTCTATAATCTCTGTATTCGATCTAAAGACAAATTATAAGATTAAGCATCTTGTCACAAGAAATCATAAAGTTTAAAAGTCTTTAAAAGTACTCAACAATATAATATCGTCACTACTGAAGACTAAACTTTTATGCAACAGTTTTTAATTTCTACTTATCTTGAGTTAACGTAAAGAATTGCCTTAAAATTGTCTTCACATAAAGTTAGTTTGGTAGTTTTAGTAAAGTGTGTAAAGCCTTCATCGAAAATTAATTTATAGCTACTATGATAGACTTTTATTTTTTCAGTTAAAAATTCTTATTAAAAGACTTGCTCAAGTTTGGATTACAAAACAAACCATCAAAATGCCTTTCTGGGACAAGTTAAGCCTTCTTTATGGATTTAAAAAAAAAAATAAATAAATAAATACAAACGTCGACTTAAATAAAGAACTTTTAACAACATCTAGTAACATCATTTGTTCGTCTAGGATCAATAAAATTTTCCCAATAAATAAATAAGAACCCTAGTAGCCGTATCCAGACTATTACCAGACAGAATTTGAGAGTCTAGATATATACCAAACTTTTTTTAATTTTCTACTCTACTAAATCCTATAACAAAAATATTTTTTCCGAAAAATGCTTGTGCGCTTTATCCAAAATATTCACTCTTCTAATAACTACTAAACTAACATCGAAAAACTACAGTTTTTAATTCTATATTGATTATAGAAAAGACTATACAATATTAAAAAGAAATCTGCAAAATGATCATAAAAATTACTACAGTATTGATCAGTTTTTGCTGAAAATTTTAAGCAATTCGATATTCGTACGGTACCGCAGGGAATTGTACGCGCGAATTTCTCTGTGTAACGCGCCCAGAGAGCTATATTTTGTCACTGTTCGTGACAGTTGCGTGAATTCACGTGTTTACACGAAGTAGACAGGTTCGCACAGCTGACGGTCGGGTGCTCGCATATACCCGATTGAAACACGCGCGCTAGTGAAACACCGACTTGCAGTGCCGAATTGAAAGCCCTCGAGGTGAATACTCATATATACGTATATATTATATATAACGGACTAATCGTACGCGGTAACATTTCCGGTTTAATGAAGGTAAATCTGAGAATTATTGGTACTAACCTTAGATTCGCGATTAGACTTTGTTTGTTTACTGTGATTAGGTAATCGCAAAGTCTGCAATGGAAGATTTTTAATGATCGATCCTTAATACAAATATTTATTCACATAAAAAGATTTACTATAAAAATTATGACTTTCCAAATGAAGAACTAAGCTTCTATTATTTTATTATTGGAAAGTTAACTTCATTGTGACGTAACGAAAAGGAGTGCAAGTAAACCTAAGGTCAGTCAACAACTTTTAACCACTCGCAGTACATAGGTAGCACCTAATAGGTGCGTGCAGTCGAGTTTACTGAATTGCAAAATTGCATCAAAGCTGAACTATGATAAAGCTTTATTAATTAATTGTCGAACCTCTAAATGGATAAGGTAAGGCAAATAATGGAAAGTGTAGATTTGACGGCTTAAAAAATTATGAAAAGAAAGTTCCAATTGACGTACCAATGTATATGTATATCTGTATTTGAGATTCTTCTTTTGTTACAATAATAGCATGTGAAAGTCACATACATTGAGTTAGAACAAAAATTTGAGAATTGAAAATTTCCGTAACTACAAGAAACAATTTTGTTAATTTGGGACTATACCATGTGATTACATTATCTTTACCATCAAAGTAACCAAGATTACAAGTTAATGGACTAAATCACTGTAGTAAGATTATAATATTAAACGTAATGTATTGCCACATTATGCTCGCGCAACATTAAACCTTAATAAATTCAAGAACAAAATTAGCGCTTAAATATAAGCCAATGTAAATCCCTCTTCACTAAAGTTAGCTGTGAACTCCACAGTCTGTTTCATCAGACTTCTTTTTATACCCAGCTTCTTTTTTGCATGCAGGCATGCAGTGAACTGCAACAGGAGGGTAAAAAAGAGAAAAGTAAAACGGAAAGTGCAATAAATAAATTGAGACGAAATCGCAGGCGCAAGGGCCGATAAAATTGACGATGGCTGAAAGTGAGTTGATCCGCCCGTTTATTGTAACGAACACATGTCACAGCTCGTTCATTTTTCACGCGTATGCGCTAGAAAAAAATTAACGAGAGTAAACAGTTCTTTAGATGCACCATTTCAATATGTATACGTTTTGATTGCCGCTCGGTAATAAGTGGCGCGAAAAGTCGAGTTGCGCAATTTCTATTTTTAGTTGATGTTTGATATTTTACCCTTGAAATGTGAGACTAGCTATATAAAGAATATGTTAAATGTTGAGAGCGATGGGAGCGTTTGGCGTAATGAAGTGTAAAATTCATTGTGATTTTAATTCTGCCTGCATTATGCGTTTCCTTGAGTCACAAGTAATTAAATAGGATTAACGAAAACGCTGATTTAAAAATGAACTTTACATCGCGAATATAAATATTTTTAACTCAAATATTTATTAATCTAATAGAATTAAATTGATACTGAAGAATTTATTTGCAAAAGTAATATTTTATGAAGCTTTTGTTTAACATATTGAAGTAAAAAATCATTAGCAAATTACAATTTTATAAATTAAAAAAGGATTTTATAATGTTCACTATACATAAATATATTTCTTTGAATTGCAATGAGTTGAGCCTTATTGCAATTCAAAGAAATATATTTAAATAAGCAGTAATTATTTACTTTTGGATAAAGGCATAGCAGATGGATATTTGCAAAGTTAATTTTACATTAAAAAAAATTATGCTTTACGGTGCATATTTGATATTAACATATACCTTATATAGCAATATCAAATATGCATATTTTATGTATTATACTTTATATCTATTTTCCGCAAAACATGACGGTTGTTTCTAAATGGACGTAAATAATAATAAATAACTAGTAATTTATAAAAGAAAAAGCATACTATTTATTTATAAAAAAAAAATTTAATTCAGAGTAAAAAGATTCACTTCTCTTTTCAAGTATGTTATTTTTACAAACCTCATAGCTTATATTTCTAAAGATGAAAAGAGCTTTTATACAATTTGCTTGAAAGGCACATGGCATGCAGAGTTAATGCTCGATGCGAACAGGGTTAAAAAAAGGTTGGAAATGCTGACGTATTATCGTTTTTCTGAAATAATAGGCACATATGAGTGCAGTTGAAGATGACTAGGAAGCTTGTAAACATGAAAAAATAGCTTAAAACAAATTATAATAAACTCATTATTTTTTATGCTGCAGAAATATCAACATCTTCACTTTTGTATTGCCTCATTAAAAGTACTGTATTAACTGTATGTACGTTACAAAATAACATCTTATTATCTTATCTTATCAAATTAAAATACATTTTTACATACGAATACATTAATAGTAATTCACGTTTTTGTCTTCAATACTAGGTAATAAATATCTAAAATGCGAATTCATGTGCAATTTTCGCTCGAATAAATCTTATCGTTTTTTTAGGAATTTAAATATTACTACAGTTGTATTATAAGTAGCAGCATTGTCATGAAATTCTATCGTGCTTCTGGAGTCTACCCGGCAGAGCTATTTTATAAGATTGCATTGTAAGAAATATGAATATCGTGAAAATATGATTTTCATTGTTAACAGGTATTAACGCTAAAGAGATTAAAAATTATAAGAATTCCAAGCGATTTTATTCGAGCTTTCTTTTCAAAACGCAGCAATTGTCAATAAAAATATCATTTACGAATCAAATATTTCCAGATCTCCTTACACGCAGACATTGGAATTTTCATCGAGAAATTTCTCTGCCGAAATAACTTGCAAACCTTTCACCAGAAAAAATACTGATCAGAATAAAAAGGTTAAGCGCCAAACGAACAAGAAACTTTTCCAAATCGCCGAGTTTATTCACCGCGATCCTATATGCTAAAACTTCAGCCTGAGCGCGCGCAGCGCTAGGCCGGTAAACGCGCTTAATCGATGACTCGATTAGCGCGAAGTCTCACCAAGTCATCCTCCATCCATCTCAATCTGTCACCTCGGCGTCCCTACCCTCTGCGTATCTCACGTGTACCGAACTCCAGTTTACTCGGCGTAATGATCGGCTTTGGAAATTGGGATTTCGAATTAAGAGATCGCATTATCACAACGAAACATTACCAGTGCACGCCGAAACGGAAGTGCTGCAAAAGATTAATTTGTGGCTAGCTCGTGCGCTTTCGGTTCTTTATGCGAAATTGATGAAGAAAAATTATCGAATATTATTGATACGATTAAAACAAAATTTTTTAGTCATTACGGAATGAGGTTTTCATTGCGAGGCTTTGTCGCTGTTACTAGTCCGGTCTAAATATAATTTGCAAATAACGATAATTGCGAAATTCAATTTGAAAGCCCAATCAAATGGATTAGACGTTGAATCGGACTCGCTGTAATTTCAATGGCTCGTTGAATATTAATGTAGCATTTGGTCGGGATTAACGTTATAAATAAGCATGAAAATTCATTCGGGGACAATTCAAATTGGGGGGGATGCAGGTTGAAACTTCAGCGTCAACCGATTCCACGTCAACGCAAGAGTGTGATTAAATTTTTACGTGACAAAAGCTTTGCGCGAGAGGGAGAGAGGAAAAAATATTTGCCGCGAGCTTGACGGGTTAAAAATACACAAGCCACTGAATTATTGAGTTTGAAAAAAAAAGAAAGAAAAAAAAAAAAAAAAAAAAAAAAAAAAAAAAAAAAAAAAAAAACATTTCTAATCTCAAGGCATTTTTTTTTTCTTTACAAAGATATGCGTACGTATGGTATATAAGGGGAAAATGCGCGAGGTCGCGTCTGCATGCGTTTTCGTGCGAGCTGAATAAAGAAAGGAGCGAGTGGAAAAAGGCCACTTCTCCGTCCCAGTCATTATCTTATCGGCTAATGATCTCTCCCCGCTTCTCCGGCTTTTTCTCTCCCTCTCTCTTACACTCTGTTTTTCCTTCCTTGAACTTTGATGAAGACTGCGCGTTTTAATGTATAAATAATTCCTTTTAATTATCTCATTGAACTGATCCAATTTAATTTGTACGTGTAAATTCAAAGACGTTTAAGTTTAATTAAGAGATGGAACTGAATTTAATCTTTACGCTACTTATATTAATTAAATATTTATTTACTAACTTTGAAGCAAATGAGACAATTATAAATTACTCACTAAAAATTCGAACAAGTTCTTCTTATCGTCATGCAATTAGTTATATTTATAAATTTTAACTTTATAATGAAGAATTATAAATGTAATTATTTTCCCAATTCAAATTTCTTCAAAGATCAAATCAATTTAAAGATTTCTAACACATAAATATTTATATGAATAACTATCGGCAAAGCTAATCACTTGAGTGTTTACTCTCTAATTTTTGCGAGTTTTATATGCATGTATAAAAAAAATTTAATTTAATTACTTTTAACTAAAAAATATCATGAGAATGATATTCACAAACTGAAATACCCTTACTAAATATTCAGGTAGCCTTTCGCTGGTCAATTTGTTTGCCAATTATTACCTAATTTAATGACCGAATAATAATAAGCTAAAAACTCGTTAAGGTCTCTACCAAGGCAAATATTTATTTTATACTCAAGGAGGCGCGGTATCGCGCACAGAAATCTTCAACCATCAAATACTATTTAAATATTGTATTTATACTTTTGCTACAATTTTCTCAATGACGTCATTTGCAGCCCAATCATCTACATACTCCAGCCGCAAAAACCTTTTACAGAAATTTCGCGCGAAGAAAAAGCTTTTAACACTCATTACAAATGAACAGCGAACTTGGCACTTCTATTACAATAAACCCTGAAACAGATCCGGACGAGTCGCGCCTCTATCCCAGCGAGCACTTCGATCGGCCTCGCGGGGTGCGTCACGTACTTTTCAGGGCTCACGCTCAGAAGGAAGGGAAGTCGGCAAGGAAGGGCTGCGTCGAAATCGAAAGTGACGAGGGAAGGGTGCGCGCGCGCGCGCTTACGAATGAAAGTGAAAAGCGCGCTTTCTATCTCTCTCCCACCCTCTCGTCCTGCGCTCGAAAGGGCGCGCACGTATGACGCAGACAAAGAGAGAGGGATAGAGGCGCGCGAGGAAAACGTCGATGCGCGCTCGCGGAAATGGGACAGGAGGCTTGACGTCTGGCGAGCAGATAAATGTCACTTTTAGATATGGGGTTCGGTGCGTTTTAGTTTTGAGGGTGAAGCATTAAGTTGACGACTTTTGTTTACACTTTGATGGGGATGAAAGTTTTTCGCGGTCGAGTTAAACTTTGCTTCGGAGGTTGAGCTGTATTAATCTGGTGCTTGCTCCTGATTGTTTGTGTGTCTCTAAAATGTTATTGTTGTTTTCGTAATATTCAAAAATGTTTGTTCTACTTTAGTGGCTAAATTCTGCATGTCAGTTCGAACTTTTGGCTTGACAAACTTCACATACACTAAAAACAGTAAAACAATTTGCTGTTATTTTATGCAAAAACAAAAAGTTTCGAAACCCTTATCAAAACGTTACTTATATTTAAAAAATGCCGCAATACATCCTGCGTAAAAGTCTCCATCATCCTCGAGCTTAGCATGAATTCAAAGCATAAATAACTAAAATTTTCAAAAAAAAAATTTCACGAATTTGCCCACTTTATAACACGAGCTGTCTGCTGTAAAAAGCACGCATACTAGAAATTGCAGCGAGCAGAAGAGGGGCGGAACAAAAGAGTTGAAAAACCTGAGCCCGTGCGCCCCCGGATGATCGACGCATGGACTCGCGCATGCGCCGTCACGGCCATGGGGATAGCGCATTCAAGGTCGCATGATACCGGCAAGCGCGCCTGCGTTGTGCCTTTCCATATATCTCCGGCTGTATTTTGCTCACAAGGAAATGAGACACAATTTAGAAGTAACGGTAGTCGATTAGCTCTTCGCAATATTTACTTTTTCTGATCGATCCGCTTGCTAATCGTTGTTACTGAATGGCTTGTTAAAGTCCTGATTTGCTGTCGACTGAAGAGAAATTGGGTGAAGGTTTGAAGTTGAAAGAACTGGGGTAGTTTATTGCCTGTTCTAAGGTAAACGAGGCTGGATTTAGAAAGGTATTGAAGTGAAAATCTTTAGAGTCTAAAGACAAAACGTAGCTGGGAGGTTGAAGTTTTTTAAATTCTGTACTGAAAGGAATGCTTTTAGGAAATTAATTTTAAAAATAAACTTCGGATGTTTTTTCTATTGCTTTGTATTTTAGATTTATATTGAGCTTAAACTAAAATTTTAAACAGATATAATAATTGATCTAATACATCTGTTTATTCTTTTATTGAAATAGCTATCCAAACAATAAATAAGAATCCTTATTTGACTTCTGAATACTCTAGTACTCGCCCTAGTTTAACATATTAAACATAACAAAAAAAAAATAAAAAATATTGTTCTTTTTTTCAGTCATAAATAAAACTCCGTCTTGAAGCAAACTGACGAACTCCCGAAACTTCGGATTACCTGTTCGCCAGTAATTAATTTCGAGGCCGCTGTACGCGCGAGTTTTATTAGTTCACGGCGTCCGGCATTTTAAAGCGAAATTCAGCCACTTATCGCCCGCGACAGAAGTTTTTCTATTCGCGGCGCGGCCACTGAATACGTAATGCTAGCCACGACGCGACCGATGAGGGAAAAAGACAGGTTAAAAAAAAGAAAAAAAAAAGAAAAATAAGAAACTTCAAGTTTTAAGGAAACATATACGACGTGTACTCTTTTGAAACTTAAAAAAGTCAAGTGAGTGTGCGCGTTTGTTTCTTTTCGAGTTAAATCGATGATTCACCAGGTGGAAAACTGGCGAGGATTCGAAAATTACGTTTTTAAATATAAACATAGTGGCAGAGGGCGATCGTCGAGGTCAGAGCAGGAGTCGTAATTGAAAAGTTTAATTAATCCTTTTGTTGTCCATGTAGCGCGCGCACTCGGCTGGGCAAATAAATTTTGGGTAAAGTAAGCTAATATTTAAAAGGAAAAACTTTTTTTTAACGAAAGACATTGCGAGAGCCGAGAGAGCGTTTGCGTTTAATTAAAAATTCTTTTAATTAAACCCGAGCGCGTGCATTATTTTCAAACGAAAATCCAGCGGAGGCTCTTTTTATAATTGCAAAATATGTTAATCGCCGGCATAATTCCGCCGCGAATTCGCTTTCAAGCGCGGAAAAAACGACGGTACATACGCGTCAGTTGAAGTCGGTGCCGAAGACGCGCGCCGAGGGCCAAGACTCGACGGACACCCTTTCTGCTTCACCGGAGCGGGCTATATTTCACTTTGCTGCTGAAAAGGGCGAGCTGTTTCTGGATGCATCTGAACGGTTGAGATTTTATTTAGATTCGTTTTAGAGATAATCTTTTGGAAGATAACTATTTTTGCAGTGGCGGAACTTAGATTTTGATTGCGAGTTAAATTTCTAAAGAGCAATTTAGAACAACAAGAATTACGAGAAGTTTATTTCGTTCAAAAATGTTATGTGAATGGTTTATAGTTACAATTGAAATATTCTACTCGATGACAAATGGTCGATTAAGTAATAGCATAATCTTTTAATAATTTATTCTATTTTAAAAACCTATTTCCTCTTTATCAAGATTATACCAATAATCAATAGATCATTTTTCTTCGTACAAGAAGCTTAAACAATGAAAAAATTGCAAACATCTTAACACTTTCACGCACTTGGGGACATTTTCGTCCCCCAACTTTAAGAGGTCGCTGCAGTATACAAAAGATAATTAAAATAAAAATGTTATTGAAATAGTTTATTTGGAGTCACCACAAACTCTGTAGGTGTTTAGAATGTTAAAATTAATTTTTTTAAAGTTTATAACAACTTTTTTTTTAAAATCCAAAAATTTTCACAACTAGGGCGTGCGTGAAAGGGTTAAAAAAGGTTTCACAGTGACACCGTACCCTTGTCTAAAGTAAATAAAGGAAATATTTTACAGAGATAAATATTATAGATTTCGTTTTAAAAAATGTTATAATCATAAAAATGTCAATATTCTCTTTTCTTTTGAAAACATTTCGACTTCTCGGAAAAACTTGCACGTTATTTATAAAAATAAAGATAATATTTTATTCTGTACTGAATATCGTATACTCGATTTGAAAATATCGATTCTATCCTTTTATAAAGAAAACATGTTCATTGATAAAAAGAATTATTAATAGTTTAGTCGCTGGCACTATTAATGACTTATTTTATAACTCAAATGAAAATTATTATGACTTTTGCTTGATTTACTTTAAATTTTAATTAAAATTTCTTATTATTTTAAAAACAGAAAAATTATCTAAAACAACTATATTTGTTTGTGCATGCGCATGTCTTACCTGAACCTGAGTCTTACTACTTACATTAGAATTTGTACATAGAAATATTTATGAACCTGCATAGAGCTAAACAAACAGTTCGGTTGTAATAAAAAAAAATATTTTTACGATTTTGCTCACTTAATATTTTTTACAGACAGTTTAATCTAAAAAGGATAGTCAATAGATAATGATTAAAATAAATAGAATTAAAAATGAAACACAAATTGAACTTAACGCGTAGTAACAGTAGCTTCAAATTATATCTTTCTTATTTTCAATATGCATGTATCTATATTTTTAAAAAGCTCGCCTTTTATTTAGTTTTGAAGAATTGTAACACATATATAACTTCAATTATTGTCATTAATAAAACGAAAAATAAAGTGTTTCGTTCAGAGAAGTGAGGTTATCTTCTTGCTTTTATATTTTGTCCAAAAAATCAGACGTCGGCTAATTCACTAATATGAATAATTAATTTCAAACATTGATTAATTATAATTTAAATTTACATTCTAGACTTATAGAGAAATAACCGAAACGTTGCCAAACAAAAATAAAATTACCGGCATAAAACATAAGTTTTCCGTTTAATAAGAAAGATTAAATATAGTCATTTAAGCAGCTTAGCCACATACTTAAGACCTCGACTTTATTAAATGATAAAATCTTTCTGTACGAAGGAATTATATAAAGTTTACGTTTGCACGTGCGTGCATTTTATAAAAATAATCCCGCAAGATCCTCGGAGAGATAATTTTCTTCGATCGGCTGACTTGCAAATTCGACCGCATCTCTATAGAGCCACGCGCAATACCCAATTGTAAAAAGTGCAAGAGTATAAATTTCAAGTTAAATCGTCATTACGTTATAAGTTAAAGAAAAGCTTCGTATCAGTAAAAAGCATGAATGTTTGATTTAACAAATTTTAACTACGATAAATAATCCAAATTTAAGCGTTTTTGTCCATTCTTCAAAAGTAATTTTCTTTTTAAGTTTCAATCTAACAACCTTTTTCTACCAAATTATAAACTGTGTGGGTGCCTAAATTTTTGAAAATTCAAATTCAATTACAATTTGCTACGGGATTTAGATTTGTTCCAACGAACTATAACAATCAAAATATATTTGTATCAATTTGAAATAATCTAAATGCAATTTAAAAAGTAATTCTATAAATTTATAATATAAGAGATTAATAATTATTTAAATTTAAAGAATTTTAAGAAACAAATGTATGCGCAGAAATTTTAATTTTAAAGTTAAAAAATAAAGGCAAATTTAAAAGCTTAGACATCAAAACGCTTTAAAAATATAAGCTCCAACATTTTTCCAACATTTTTTTACTGCGGATCTGGTTGAAAGAACATGGACTCTAAGAACAGTGAAGCTCACTTTTCTTGTAATCGCATTTTCTATTACATGAACCAACTAAGATTTGTTTTACATAGCCTTAACAAAGTTACTCGAAAGATAACGTAAATTAAATAATGCATCGTAACATAATTATAAAACAAAAACCTCTCTCTATTCCAAATCACGTGAACTCAACAAATTAATTCACTAAATTAACATAGAAATCGATCGTAATCCCGATCTTTTTTCATCAGAAACATTATCGCTCCTAACAAGTTCCACCGCTTAAACGTTTTCCATTTGAAGATTACTTTTACTTTTATCTTTATTACTACAGCAGCCATATATACCGGCCACAATTTCGCATCTCGCACAGCATCCCGGAATGGAAAAATATCAATCTTTAAATCGGATCTAGAAAAGCGCAGAAACGGCTACGTCTCACAAGGACAAAGCCAGACTAGACGAGTATAAGCGCTCGCGATTGCAAAACGCAGCCCGCGGGATCTTTGCAGCGTGCTCGCGCGCGCGTGGAGGTAAGAGCGTCGATTAGATAAATCGGCTATGGAAGGGGGATCGAGAGTGAGCCGAGGGTCAAGGCTCTAGCAATTAATGATTTCTCGGACGTGATTATATACGCGATCGCTGCTCTTCCGTTTTCCTTCTCGTAGCTATCTACGTATGTGCGTGTTTCATACTTTGGAGGCTTTTTACGGTGCCCGGTTACAGTTGGATTTGATGACGAGATTGTCGAATTTTGGTATGAGACAATCGGTTGGGAATTTGCAAGCGGGAATAATTTCGGGAAAATTTATGGAGAGATCTCGCGAAGAACCTGATGATTTTAAAATGGAAAAGTCCAAAATTTTGGATAACCGAATTTGTTGTTTTCATTATTTGTATAAATAAAGAATTTCATATTTTTTATTTGTAAGCTTTGAATTCGTTATGATACAAACTGTTTGGCAAGAATATCTACTAGACAATTGAATTATTCGCCTGGCTACTTGTCGAATATTTTCACTTTAAAATAAAAAGTAACGATTTTATAAAAATGTTATGTTTCAAGGTTACAATACCTCGGGCAGTAACAAAAATAATATTCATTTTCGAAAGATGCGACTGCACTGATAACTGTGATTTCTGCACTCCGCTATTTCGAATGCTGGGTCGAAGTTAGAGTGCGCGCTTTTTGCTTCACTTAAGTCATTTGCAAATTCAACCTTGACTAAACAGGCTAAAGCTTTAACAAAGCGCTTTATTATAATTAGTTTCTTTATTGCCTTCAGTATCCCGAACAGAATTTCGATTTGCACTTTTTTCCACCACTCAAAGTCTAAACAATCATAGAAGAAAATTCCCCCAACATTATATATCATTACTCTAGCTCAGCCGTAAGGCCAGCCAAGAATAGCCAATACATCACAGCGACATTTATCGAATTTCGCGCGGAGGCACAATGAGGCATCGGCGAAAACTTCAAAGCCACAACTCTCTGGAGAGCAGCGGCACTAGCAACAGCAGCAACAGCAACAGCAGCAGCCAGTCTCATTCCCAACTTTTCGTATAAAGGCTGGCGGTAATGGCGCTGACCTTGAATTTTTTTCCCGTCCCGCTTCTTTTCGCGCTCGAGCTCGGCGCATGTCATCGATATTTTCCGCCATCCGCGCTGCCAAGCGTGAGCGCGCTTTACATAACCGCGAGTTACAATTCGCGTGTGCGCGCGCGAGGACTGAATTATTTAATTACGCCAGTCGAGTGCATTATCATTTATATGATTTATATGTGCAAACTCGCGCATGTGATGAATTACGTTGCATCATGCGCCAGTTCGCCAGGCACGCTCGAGGCTACAACAGAGCCGGGGATCGGCAATAATCGTGCGCTCGAGCGCTCGCCCCGCGCATAAGACCCGACCATTCCAGTTTCTCGATCTCGGGCGTATTAATTTTCGCGTTTCTACGCGGGATGAATTCGACCTCCAAACTGCCGAGCCACCCACGCGCGAGAGTTAACTATTGGACTGATTCCGGTAGGTCGTCCTGCGAGTTAATTTTTGCACGGATTGTGGATGGGATGTGTTCGATCTTTATCCGCTTCTTTATTTTCCGTGTTTGCGCTGGGAAATTCGCTGCGAATTGAGGCTCTGAAACTAAAGATGCTTGTGATGATGGAATATTTTTAACTGTGTTTGATTCTATTAGATTGAACGATACTGGAAGATTGAATGAACGGATTGGATGAATCAAATGAAATCTGCCTATTAATGCTTGGTTCCTTTCAATTTGTTTAGAAGCTTATTATTACCAACCTTCATTTGCATCAGAATTTCAATTATCTTTTGTCTGCTAAAACAAAAAGTTCACCTAAAATAATTGCAGCAGCCCGCCCACTGACAATTTTTTTTCTATTTCGACTCCATTGTTCTATAGCCTTAAACTTTGATCAGTGGAAAAAATAATTATTTTAAAAAACTTTATGCGAATAAAAATAATTATTCCAAAGTAAACTCCAGTTAAAACGAGATCTCTCATCAGCGTCGAAAAAGTCGTTGAAAAACTAAACCAGAAAAAAGTGCGAGACAAATTAAGGATACAAAAAACGTTCACGTGCAAGCCACGATACTTGCTTAGCATTAACCCTTGTGAGGCCTCACGTACCAATTATGTCAGATGTCCGCAAAGGTGGATAGTAATAGAGTTTTTCTGTTCAGATTAATGTAAAAAGGAGCACTATAATTATAGAAGACGGCAGCTATAAAAAGCAATTGTAAAAAATGCATTAAGCTTCGATTTTTATTTTTTTTTTCCTCCGAAATTACCGTGCGATCCAAGAGCACGTCCGGGGCCAGTTTCGCATGCGCTAATTG
Source organism: Eupelmus azureus (assembly GCA_030522685.1). NCBI lineage: Eukaryota > Metazoa > Arthropoda > Insecta > Hymenoptera > Eupelmidae > Eupelmus > Eupelmus azureus. The sequence goes on along the minus strand of JAPYZA010002518.1, from coordinate 30,193 downwards.
CTTTATCAATTAATAAAGCCGCTCGCGTTTGGAAGAGGGAAAAGTGAAAAATTGACTCCTTGCGATCTCCACCCTCCCGAAAAGCAGCCCGAGGCTCGGCGATTACACTAGCGAGTCCGGTTTCGTATATAATCGATCTTTAATTGCACTATACTCTCGACTAACGTTTTCGAGAGGTGGCTAAGCGTGCGCGAAAAGAGGAGGGTCAAAGATAAATGACCGAGGATAATAATATACGTGTTATAGAAAAAATGTTACATATATGGGTAGGAAACTTCAGACGGAGATATGATGAGTAATTTGGAACAAGTAAAATAGGCACTTCTAGAAAGTAATCGGTGCAGGTCGAAATGAAAATGTGCGAGGTCATGGAGATGAGAAGAACTCAGGCGTGACAAGAATAACTGATTTTAGAAATACAATCGTTATATTTTTTGAGAAATAAGGCTTTCCTTCACGTTTTTCTTACTTTCTTATTGAGTAAAAAATAAAGAGGGAGGAGAGAAGTGAAATTTAAATTGTTGCCCGAAAAATAAAGTATGTTCTAATAATTCTGCCAGTCTTTCTGATTGACGCTTCTTTTTCAAATGTGTCAAAAGGTATTGTATTTGCTCCAGCCAAAATACTAAAAATGAACTAGCGATGGATTGTTTACATCACGTTTTATAGAAAATCTATCTTATAATAAAAGAAATGCCTTTTTGAATATTGTTAATGATTGGTTAGTCGCGATTATATTATTTTTTGTACAATATTTTAAACGTCAGATTTTAACTGCATGTACACAATCCAAGCGTGCATAATGCTTGGATTCTTGCCAAAAAATACGATAAATATTAAACTTAAATATTAAATATTAAACTAGAGATTTATGTGCGAACACGTACAACATCGATACTATGTAAAATAAGATGTCATATAGATTGAACTTTACGCTCACTCTTTATTTTCTGTGTATTTCAATTTTACTTAACGTATTTAAGTATGTATTGATGTACTAACCGATAAAATTGAATTTCTCTTTTTTACTACCCTGGACTTTTCAATCGGTTCATGTATTTCCTCTTGCAGCAAGTAAATAAAAATATATCAAAATTGAAATTAGAAATATCTAATCTAGAAATATCTAACTGTATGCATTTATTCCTATTACTTCTACCAAAATAATTTATATAATAATATCTATTGACTAATGTAAAAAAAATAATAATAATAGACAAATCTGCTAATTTTTTTTTTTTTGCTGTAAGACTATTATAAATATCTTTCCATAACTCATTTATATACCTTAATCACAGATATTCATAGATCGACAATGTATCTATACACATTATATTTAAGTCGCGGTTCAAAGAAAGTCTAAATTTGGAAGTTCTTAATTAAATCGTCATACCTATCAAAACCAAGCAGAGTGCGCGCGTCACCGTTAGTTAATTATAGAGATATAATTTCGTTTCAATCATCTTAATTATTTTGTCGCTCCTGTTTTCCTTTTCAGCGAAAAAATGCTAATGCTCAAATTTTAATGATTATTTCAATTTCAATTGTTTATTAACCTCAATTATTACAAAATATATTTACTTAGGTTCTCGCATACATAGGTACCGCATGTTTAGTTGCATACCAAGATTGTAAAAGATATTCCATAAAGTGTACGAAAAGTGGACAAGATTCAATATACAAAAAAATATGCTAATTATGAATCAAGGTAAATTATGAAACGAAGAAAAGAATCAGATATAAAATTATTCATTTTACAATGATTTATATTCTTGTACACATGATATTAAGATATATACTCAAAAACATTTGGTAATGCACTTTCTTTGCATTTGAAAATATTTTGTCATTCATATAAAACTTGTCGAAAATCTACCAATACATTAATTTTTAATTCTTCAATTTATCTATATTATGTTATGATCGTTTGAGTTATAAGAAAAAATTCTCCTACCAATGCAGATAAAGTTCATCCATAATTATTAACATAATATTATAATTAAATCATAATTTCAGATGAACACTTCTATCAAAGATTAATTATCGACTAATATACGTGGTATACGATATTAAGAAAATTAATTTCCCCATTTAATAAATTCGAAATTCTTGAAATTTTCTCATAATAATCGAGAATCCTGCCAAACTACATACCGAAATTCATACCGTTCAATAAACCAAAATAGCAATTAATCATAACTGAATCACCGTTTGATTTTCAAATTTAGTCATAGCAGCATCGAATAATCCTCAACCTCAATTGATCAAACAATAAAATTTCAGTCACTATCATTTGATTGAAAATTCTTTCAGTTCGGTAGCCTGTGCAGTTACGAAGCAATGTACAAAACGATCGTAACATTAAAAAAATGAGAGAAAAGAGAGAGAGAGAGGGAGGGAGCAAGCGAGCTTGCACGGCCAAAACGAAAAGTCAAAAGCGAGGCTGAAACGCGCATTCCGTGCACAAAGAGGAGGGAGGGAGAGAGAGAGAGTGAGAGAGAGAACAGCAATAAATACACGCCGAAATAAAACTCGCGGCGTCGGCGTCGGCACACCCGCGCGAGAGCGGGTCGAATAAAACGTCCCTATAAAGATGACAGAATAAGAGAATCGGAGAGAACGGCCGAAAAAGAGGATAATAAAATGAAAATAGATTTCACGCAGCTGTATAACGCTGGCAACACAGGCTACAGTCACTCGAAAGAGAGAATGAAAAAAGTAAAGTCGATTTTTTGAACATCTAAAATTAAAGCCGGTCATCATATCTCGAGGCCCGTCTGGTTAAAAATAAAGGAAAAAACGATTTTTTTCCTCCCATGTTCGAGCCACCAGACAAATTCGCCTCGTCATACTGTTTATATTAATGATTTAGTGTCAAAAGAATCTTAAAAATAGTCCTACAAGTCTAAAATCTTGATTTGTTAAATTCGCGAAATATTCAGTGTAAGAGCAGTTCACTTTTAAATTTGCCGCCACGGCATTTTAGGTAACGAGAAATGCGAATCGGCGCCAAGTAGTAAATTTACAAATTGCAAAATTTCACTGGGAAGGTTCGAGAAGTAGTCGACGAGCCGGAGAGAGCGCTAAAAATCGATGAGGGCACTGCTTAAACATATATGACGATGAATGTTTGCAACGTTCGTATACGTCAGGCGTCGAAGAAACAACTAGAATCCGTAATCTCGCAAACTTTTCGGGCACAGGAAAGTAATCCTCCGACCGCTTGTTAATTTTAGTAGCCTAATCGACTGATCCCATATCTCACGCTGATTGCGCGTATTCTTGTGGGTGTTTTAACATGTATATTTTAATTAGTGATTCGTCGTGCTGTAAATAGAGTACCACTATCTGTACGAGATTTTATCCATATCAAGAGTTTCAGTTAGAGTAAAAAGACTTCGTTGTATTGACATGCGAAACTAACGATGCGTGTTAGTTATTTGGATATAAATCAGAGTTATGTTTGATGCTTCAAACAGATAGTTGATTGATATATTTTTTATGTTATTTTAAACAAAATCTATCATAACAGCTTTCACTTGAAATATTAATAAATCAATTTAGAGAAAAAAATAAGAATAAGAACTTTACTGCATTTTTGTCGCTCAAGATTGAACATAACCTTGGGCCGAATTAAATTTTTTGATTTTGAAAGAAGCAAATAATAACTTATTTTATATTACCTTTTTTAGTTTTACAAGTTATATCAAGCAGATTAAAGTCTAACCTAACCTAAACTTGATTCACACGCTTATTCCAAAATAACCAATAAAAGTCGAGTCTATAAAAGGTTCAACTTCCGGTGATGCTTTTTTTTAAGAGAGGATACGTAATATTAGAGATGTACAAAACTAAAGTTAAAACTACATCCTGCTATTACAACTTTTTTCATTTATTTGTCTCTAATAATCTATATTTTAGTCGATTCTATAATCCAAATAATCAACGTTACCCACGTAAGTAGTATACGCCAGGTAACTAATAAATTGTGAGTCAAACTGGCAATTTCTTAAATCTTTTTAACGGTCTTTAAACATTTTTTAGTCTAACTCAAAATCCTGAACAAATTTTTATTCACTTTGTGATTCTTATCAAAAACTTTGTATCACAAACAGCGATTTGTAAAATTGACAGATTAAAGATTATGATACATTGATTATTTCTGTGATTTATTTGACGTTTTTGAGCAAAATTTTGTAGCGGTTCCGACTTACTTATTAGACAAAAAATGACTATGAGTTGAACTGTATGATTGGCTAATAATATACCAGTGTGAATATAGCCATTACTTTACACTACATTACAATACACTAGGGCTATGAACACATATTTAGATCGTACTTAATAAACTCTAAAATCTGTAAAAATCAATCGTAACTTGCGTATAAATTTCAAATAACCGATTGGGACAACGAATAGCGAATAAAAACAAAATAATCCATTAGAAATCTGTACCGTTACGATGTACTGAGTTATCTCATAAAAAGTGCGTATACACGAGAGCTTTTGCGCACGCGTACACCTCATCCCTCACTTACCGGCTTTCCTTGGACCGTAAACTCGCGCAGCACACACCCACGTAAACCACGCGTATATACTGATTTTTCGAGCTCGCGTTGCGTTAGTTCAAGGCCGAATTTATACGAGCAGGACAAGGTAAACTCTCCGTCTATACGTTATGACACGCGCGCGTAAGTTGCTGGTAAACTTTAGTTTAGAGCTAATTATGACGCTAACAGGTGGTAGATGTAAAATGAATTTTATAATATTAATATAAAAGCTAATTAAAAGCTGCATTGTATACATTTAATAAATTTAAATCATAAACAATAGGTGCTGTTTAAAGAAAATTGATGTTAGTATTAGAAAATCAGTTAATTTTTGCAATGTATTTGTAGATTTCTGAATTTAAAAGAAACATTAGTCATACGAGAGTTAACAAATTACTTTAGCATGTCACGTTATATTGTTATGAAAATTGCGAAAATTCCATTCAAGCTTTTTTACACGAACTAGGACGGTTTTATCTGACGTTACAGCTAGTACCAGAAAGCTACGTCGAAGTTAAGTAAGTTTCGCAACTTTCATCAACTAATTAGTTAATTCTACGTATCTCGACTTGTCATGCAGTAAGTGTGAGTGCGATGTCACGTACCATTAGGTAAACTATTTTAAGCTGAGAGAAAACCTTTTACCTAGTCAATAGGTTTGTAAAAACAACCTTTGAGCTCATTACTAGTGTATACTTCTGTTTTTAAATACTTTATTGAATTCTGCTAATACATCAACTTTTACTATGATAATGTTGAAATAGTGTTGTATTTAAATCATTAATGTAGATCGAATTAAGTCTGAATTTCATCTAAAAGCTAATTGCTTATCAAAATTTAACTTCGTTTATCCATTCTACTTGGTGGTACACTCCTTTGAGATATCGGAATCATCTCGAGAATTAAGGAAGAGAGGATGGGAATGCTTTTTGACATCAATATAGACTTGGAACTAATTAAAGTTAAGGCCATTGGGAAATCAAGGTTTAATGCAACTATTTAACAGCCTTCATAGCAGAAGAAATAAAGCAAATTTTAATGTTTAAGTAGCATAATTTAATAAACTTGACAATAAAAAGGATTGGAATTGTTTGTAAAAAATTAAACTAAAACAGTAGTCGTTAAATATTTGATAATATTAAAGACTCCGTAGTGACAATTTTGATTAGAAACTGTTCATATTGTATATAATCATGATACGATAAATTACAAAATGATTATCTGTTCATTGATAAAAAATCACACAGTGACCGAGACTTACATTAGTCTCGACAGTAAGGACACTTGCCACTGATGAAGTTTAAACTTTATTGTACTATATCTTCCATACAGAGAAATTACATGAAGTTTATCTCTAGTTAATTACTGTGAAGGATAGATGAGAATCAATAGTTTATCTAAAACGAATCGAAAGTTTTTTTGAAACAATAAAACTAAATTATTTTATTTGTCTTTTGGTAAAATGTAAAATGTATAAAGAATATGATATATTATATAAAGGATTTACACTTCAAATGTTGATCATTAAATAATTCGAAAGAGTGGACAAACTGTACATTTAAAACCATCCTTCGAAATCTATTTTTGATCGACGCCCTTTTCATGCATATAGCATAACTTCACATGCGCGACGTAGAAAAATGTTCTCAATTCGATCCTATCAGATTCTACTTATGCTACTCTTTCACCCCTCTTTCTTCCTCTCTCTCTCTCTCTCTCTCTCTCTCTCTCTCTCTCTTCCCAGTCACTCTCAGTCTCTGTCTTTCTCTCTCAACATATTACCGAACGAAGTGTCTAATGGCAGAGAGCAGCCTTTGACATCAATCGACCGAATTAAATCCAGCAACGACCTCGGCTCCTCTCCTCCCGCAATCGAGCACGCGAACAGAACCTGACACTAGCGTACGTGCATATACTTCGTCCATTCGCCTCTTCCTCTCGCCTGTTCAAGTTTGGTATATCACATACACATACGCGACGAGAGAATATAAATTATCAATCCACCCACGCACACACGCACAATCAAATGCTCCGGTATTGTTATAGTCACCTTAGCTTTACAAGCTAAGCGCTCTTTTAGAAATCAGCTCGTATGCGCTAATTGCTCCCCTTTGTTGCGATTCTGTCTCAGAAGAGCCAAGCCCAAAGAGCATATACGTGTAGCAATTCAACGTTTTCTATATGAAACCGTATACTCTAATTGAAATCGAATTTTAAACTATTTCAAATTCAAGAAGCTAATTATATTGCTCTTAGCTGCCGCATAATGCCACCATTGCGCTATATTTGCTTGGTCGATGACGGATTAAGTGATATTTTAATAGTAATGAGCTGTATAGGTAAATATTAAAGTCTTTCAAGCAACGAAGTCGAATAATACAAGTTCTGATATAATGTATGAACGAACATATAAAATTCATCCATCTATTGATGAGTTTTAAATCTACTGATAAATACTTTTGAATGATTTTTAAGCTGGTCAAAAACTAGCGTAAATAATGTTTTCATTTGAGAAAAATAATATTAAATTAATAGTTTTGGCCTGATCAAGTATTTTTATCTATTACTAAAAATTAAATAAACCTTTATGATCAATGAATTTCTTTTTATTTAATTTTACCAATTAAAGGGCGCGGCCGCGCCCTGATGGAAGGTAGTAATGATTTACAAGATTATTCTATTGCCCAATAAATATTAATGTTTAAAAAATTTTTGCATTTCAAAATAAACTTTGCTTTAATTGAAATAATTAGTTTTACATTCAAAGGTTTGGTTAAAAAATTAAAACAACGTAAGTAACTTTTTAATTTAACGTCATTACATAATATAAAAGTAATACAATTTAAATAATTTCTAACTACGTTTAAAAACTAGATACGTCAGTTAATTCTACTTTATTATGCTATTTCACCATTGAAAGATTCAATTGAATCACTGTCTTACCGCATTATGTAGATTGGCTACCATCATTATTTTCAATTGTCGTTAAATTAGTCTTTAATTTTATTCCATTACACTTTAAACTTATCACTTCTTGGTAATTCTAAGAAGAAAATAAAAATTTTTCCTTCATTTTCTATCTATAATTTCCCATCCGATAAATTGTCTTTTAAAACACTTCTTACAATCTTTTCTTTATTATAATAAGGAAAAAAAATATTGACACGATCAGAGCCCAGTATTCGGTAAGAACCTCAAGAGCGGTCAACCCTTCGGATGATAATTTTCCTATTTGGAGCTTTAGTGGGACACCTAGCATCCCACTCTCTCTCTCTCTCTTTCTCTCTCTCTCTCTCTCGCATGAGATTCGATTTTTATCTATAATATTGTCATCGTGTACATAAACGTTGCAAAGAGATACTTGAATCATCGTTCTATTAACCACAGGCCATTTATGAATTCGATAAAAATATCTATTAACCCTTTTCTAAATTGATTTAAAAACGAATAAATTCTGGAGATGGTAATATTATAAAAATGACTTTTTTAACATATAATTCAATACCTACATTATGCTTGAACTATATATTGTTATTTGTCTTTTTGAGTTCGCCTCTATATAATTGAGCTCAAAAGATTCGACCATCAGACAGTAAAGTAATATAAAATCAATAAAATACCGATATGTCTGCGTTTTTTATATATGTAATTTTGATCCTTTCTAAAGCAATATGTGAAACAACGCAGACTCTAGTACTTAGGATAAATAAAAAAAATAGTAAAAAAATTTTTCCGCTCCAAAGTTGAACGTATGCTCTCTGTGCATTGTGAATGAATATAAGACGAGCAAACGACAGCAGCGCGCTATTGTTTCTGCAATGCAAGAACAGGCTTGTTTAGTACAAACAATACGACTGCCTATCTTTCTTACCCTCAACGCACAGGCGGACAAACTTTGGACGAAAAAGTTTTGCTACTTTTTCTTAATCTCGCGTACTATCCATGTTGTCATTGTACATACTTTCTAAAGGCCTAAGGTTGGGTGTAACAAAAATGCAACATTAACCGTTAGGTAATATCAGTTTTAAAGCTGTTGTTATTGAACTAACATCGCAGAAGCAAATTTCAAAATCCAAACTTGGGAATATACCGGTTGCCTAACTTATCAAACTTATCCCAAACTAAGTGGACAAATTTTTAGAAACGAGACTTTTCGAACTTCCTAATCCCCTCTCCCTTTCATTATAGACTAGGACCGCGCTTGGACACGCATAAAACTGCCCTCTCTTTCAGTCTCTCTCTCTCACTCTTGGGTTTTTATTGTGCACGCGGGGCGCGCGCAATGAAACGTCAGCTCTTGGGGATCGATATAATTCTCCCCGCCGCTTTTGCCCAATGACGCTCGGGGTCAACTGATCGTACGTGCGAGGCTTTTTCGCGGCTACGTACGCGCGCGTTCTCTGCCCGCGGGCGCAGAATTGATACACGCCAAGATTGATCGGCTATTGCCGCTATGATAAAAATAAGCGCGTGCGTGCTCTTCGGGAGGGGGACGATTTCTAGGCTTTTGTTATCGCGCGGCGTTCATTCACGAGACTTTACTTTCAAGCAGGATTTCATTGATAGAGTCTTGTCGATTTCGAGTCTGTTAAATATTTTATATTTTTCGTAGAATTTGAATCAAAGAAAACATGAATAACACTGATAAGTGAAGTTGCGATTTATGGAAGATTTTAAAATTGACGTTGGGGGGTAATATACCTAAATATAATAAAGCTAAAATTAGAGTAATAATTAGATATATTTGCCTTGAGATTTTTGATTTTTAACAATTTGTAAAATATAAAATGGGATATGACAAACTTTGCTTCAAATTACTTTTTTTAATATGACTTAAATTATGCTGTTCGTAAATATAACTTAGTGAGAAAATATTACAGCTAAATGTACATTTAAATTCTTTTATACAATTGAAGTTTTTTTCGAGCATTCACTACGAGCATCTACAAAATTAGTCTTGTAAAGCTCATTTGTATGAGCGTTAAAAAATTAATTTTCGCTTTTCTACATCTAGTTTATATGCTGTAATCTAGAAAACAATGTCTGTCTAGATTTTTACAAACATTGATAAACACTTTATTTCTTCACTTAATTCTAATTCGCGAATTTCGTAGAAAATTTTGAATTCAAACTGTCAATGAAACAAAACACCGGCATCGAATCGCGGGGAAGCAGAAAAAATTGCCATGCATGGCCTATAAAGATGGAACTTACAGTAGCGCGGGCGCACGGGGAACAAAGAAGAAACGGATTAGAAGAGAGCGAGAGGGCGAAAAAGAAAACGAGGGAGAAACGCGTCGGGAGAGATTAACGAGGATCGCCAAGAAAATAAGTGGCCACTGAATAAAAAAACAAGAAAAGGAACAGCCTCCCCCCTCCCTTCGCCCCATTTCTGCGCCCGAGTCGAAGCTCGTAATTTTTGCGTCTGGATGCGCTGTGCTACCGAGAAGCGAAACTGCAGAGAGAAGAATATCAAGAAGAAAAAGGGTAGACAAAAAAAGAAGTGGTTAATTCGATTTTTTTTCTTTTTCGACTTGGTTTGGACCAGCTCTGCTCGACTCGACGCTTCAATTCTACAAAGTGATGCGAACAAATGTGTGGCTGAAAAACTTTTAAGAGACTTAGTTGCGATTATTTTAGAATAAATTATCTTTGCTCAAAATTACCTCTTTTTTATATTTTCAAAAAATTATTTTATTGTATAAGACTGACAGAAACAGGTCTAAGAACGTGAAAATAATCAATCATTTTTAATTTAACACTGAAAACTTATATATATATAAAGTGTGTTTAAAATAAAAGCTTTAAGTCAGAAAACATCAATCAAATAAAAATAAGCAAATATAGTTATTATATAAAATGTTCTTAACCAGCAATTAATCTAAAATTCTATCAAAATATCTATGTAACTTTTGTAAAATTTTAACGCAATAAAGAGTTAATTACAAAATCAATAATGCACAAGTATAATAAAGATATTAAAGTCTTTTGATAGTACATTTTTTTTCTAAATTAAGGTACTTATTGAATTGGCAACAAAGACAAATATTATCATGATAAATAAAAATCTGTTAAAAAACTATTCGTTTAATTAATATGAGCTTATACTACATGCGGATTCACTCTTTTACTAGCCAGCGCAAACATAGATAATCATTAATAGCAATGAAAAGCTTTCATTATTCAAATGTTAATTATATCGATAATTCAATTATTCATTCAAACGCACTAACGATTCACAAATAATTTAAGCAAAGAAGATATTTCACGAGCTTGTAGAGAGAATATTTGCATAAAAAAGCGGAATGCTAAGACAAGTAATCGTTGTATAGATTTTTATGAAAATTTTAAAGATAGTAGCGAAAATTGTCAAATATAAAAATTTCAAATTCCATTACATTTTGGTGAAGAAAAAGGATTATGAAAGTAAACAGCAAGCATTTAGTACAAAAGAAATGTATGCATCGTTACAAACTAATATTAAATTAAAATGTACTCAAAGAAGTAAAGTATCAATAATACTGAATTAAACATAAAACAATAATAAAAAATTCAAAATAATTAAAAAGTATGTACACAAGCATTAATCTAACAAAGAGAGTTAGTAAGGGGTTTAGGATTTTATCGAGTATAACAAAAAAATCAAGTTTTTAGATATATTTAATAAATTAAAGCTTATGATCTCTAGTTTCATTTTCTTTTTTTTAAAACTTAAGATAATTTACATAAAAAGAATGATTAAAGTTTTGCGTAGAAGTTTTTAGTCCAATTTAATGAAAACCTGAGATAGTTGTCGTGTCATTTTGATCAAGGATGATCCTAGAAAAGTGTCAGCAATATTCTACACCAGCACTCATGGTGCTTTCCTTGAAAGTGCAGAGATAAGAAATATTCTTCGTTTAACCACCATTTCCTGTCTCGTGCATAAACACTGTCCTTTCTTTTTGTAAACAACAAAATCATATTCACCCCTTGTTTGAAATCTACTTGCTTTACCCTCACTCATTCTCTCTGTCTCTGTCTCTCTCTCTCTCTCTCTCTCTCTCTCACGAACATACACACACACACACACACACACACACACACGCGCGCGCGCGCGCGCGCGCACGCACGCACGCACGCACACACGCACATACACACACATACACAAACATACACACACACACACACGCACGCATACGCACACACACACACACACACGCACGCATACGCATACGCACACGCACATGCGCGCACCAAATTTTTAAACGTTGGAAAACTTCCATTAGGTAGCACAGAAGATGAAATCTTAACAAAGAAAAAAATCTCGCGGTTCGAGAAAAACCTCGCGTGAAACGAGAGACTCTGAGTCAATTATAATCATGAAATTTCAAGCATTATTAAAGTAGCAAAAAATGACTTAAAAAAAAGAGAAGAAGAAATAGACGTAAGCCGAATGAGAGGCGAAGAGAGGGAGAGCTGAAAAGAAAAAATGATCCATTAGTAGCAGATACTAGAGTTAATTCTCGAAAGCTTCCGGATTTGTGTAGCATCATCACATTGTGTGTGTGAGAGAGAGAAAGAGAGAGAGACAAACGCCTACGCGAACACAAGGTGGCAACTCGCCTTCAACTCTGAGACGATGATTTTCATTCTGCGAGACACGTGCGTATACGTTCATGGAAATTCATTCATCCCACGTGACCTTTTGAATTTTACAAATTCTAATTTTCGACTGACTGGCCAAGCAGCTTACATGTACAATGTACTTCAAGAGTAGTTTTTTTACTTCCACCTAAACAAATTTTTTCGTTGCGACCAAGGACTTGATTGAGCAGTTACTTAGTAATAAAAGATCTTTTTATTTCTAGCATTACAGGCTTTTGAATAAGTTGTTTTTAGAAACTTTCTTATTAATTCGGTTTTGCAATTTAATGTTGCATCCCATTTATTCGCCATATTTTGATTATGTCAGGTTTTTATTTAAATACAAGTTGTGGGTTTCAAACAACTTGCCTATTGTTCTAGTAGTTAAACTTTTATCAGTTCTCCTAAAATTCAAACATGCCTTTTTTCAAGGTACTCAGAAAAAATTCTAAATTAAATTAAACTGTCTAGTTTTTGTGTTATTCTTGTATCCATTTTCAACATATTTTTAATACATGTAGTGAGTATGTGTATAACCATACATTTGTTTAAATTTTCAAATTTTCCTTGAAATTTTTCTTAATGTTAAATTTTAGATCTATTATGTAAATCATATAAATAGCGGGATAATTGTTAAGAATTCCAATTATCCTCTGGATATCGAATCTATCTGAATAGTCCTGCAACACGGTAAAAATTGTTCTTATTCCCCAGAATAGTTTGTTCGAATCGCTACAATTTTTGTCATGCTGAAGCATAATTTTTTGGGGTAACTGCAACATATCCCGTTACCGTTCTAGCATAGTATTTTTTTAGTATAGTTAAGTACAGTGCATCTTCAAATAGACGCAGAACTAAAATCACTTTTAGACGTTTTGTTATTTTTTAAATTTACGGAATAAAAAACGCCTAATTTATTATTATTACAATTTTTACAGTATTTACAAAACATATTTATGCTGTTGTTAAATAAAAAAAAATCTGGTTACAATCGTGGAATCAATCAGCCACAAAATCCTGTTTGGAACACAAACTAGATTTTTTTTTAAATGTTATTTCCCTTATTGTAAACTCCATTACGACATATCGAATGTGGAGGCTGCTGTCATATGAGGTGGTCGAATGTTTCGAGAAGCGTACGCGTATCTAGGTTCACTGTGGGATGTATTTTTGCTTTTTGAATTACTTTATTATTATTATTTTTTTTATTAGAAGTATTTTTACGTTTTTTGCTGTAATATGCATTGTACATCAATAAAATTCATTATTTTTTTTACAGTGAATGGTGTATGTATAATGATAAATAAATTAATAATTTGGACAAGTTTGCTTCTTTTATATATTTACTTAAAAGTGTATACAAAAATAATGAAAAATATCATACAAAACGGGCAATATTAAAATTTTTTATTTATTATGCAAATTAATCTTTTTATTGTTTATTAAACTATAAACATTTTAAAAAATTCAATATTACGCGCAAAGCACGCGTGTACACTTCTCTGGTAAAAATAAAAATTAAGAATTATTAAATTGAATATCGAATCCTGTAAATCATCATCTCATCTCAGCGTATAATAAGTTTTCTTTCTGCGTCATTTTTCACCAAACTCTACGTCATTAGATATTTTCAAGCAAACAACAAGAAGCCCCATTTTAATTTTTTCTAATAACCAAAATTCCTTTTCACATGTTGAACAATGATAACCCACGAAAAACTTTTTTTTAGAAGTCGTGCAAGATAGTCACGTCGAGAGTCATCCAAAGGCTCTCCACGGCTAACGATATTACGTAAAATCGAGCTGGCGCGCGCTCGACATAGGTGATAGTGCTACACACGTACGCTCGTTTAACCTATTCGCATGAGAGGTTATGAAACGATGGCGGGGGGAGGAGCGCTCTCGCAGATATTTCGGAGCGTGCGACTGTGTACGTGCGTGTGTATGTGAGCCAGCGTGTGCATGTACGTGTGCAGGTACCGAGCGCACAGCGGCGAACAAAGGAAAAATCGACCGGCGCGCGGATCGCTCGCTCGCTCTCTTTTTCTCTCTGCTCCAGGGGCCAGAGGCGCGCAGAGAAAATCGATGAGACTCTACTTTTTCGCTCGCCTTCTCTTTGTCCCCGGGTGTACTTTGTTTAGACAAAAATCAAGGGGATCTGCTTTGCCGACGATCGCCTGTTTGGACGAAACACGAAGAATAATGATTTTGTAAATAGTACTATAAGTTTTTAGAATATATAGCAGATTTCCAAAATAGAATAATTACTATATTTTATGTAAAAGACTAAGTATTTTTTAGCTAATATTAACTCTATGTTGACTATATTTTTTTACGTGTTTAATTAAACTTAGTTTTTGTTATTAAAAATTTTATCAATTTTACATTTATCAGATTTTAATAAAGTTTAGAAAAGTTAAAACAGGTAAACTTGTACTCAAACGTGTACAACTTTTTAATTTTTAGATTTTGTAATCAATTTTAATTAAAATTGTGCGAAACAATTAATGTCATTAGTTGTAAATCATTTTTTTATATATTATTGTAAAAGCTTTTCTCAAGCTTATTTTATCAAAAAATAAGAAACTTTTTACTTTTAAATAACTTCATAAAAAACTTATATTCTTAGAATGGTAAATCATAATTGATTATTTTACAATATTTAATAATACGTTAATCAAATTTATACGCAAAATAATATATATGTATAAACAGAAAATTATTTAAGGTGATACCATATACCGGTACAAATTGTTACCTTATCTTTTCATAAAAAAATTTTTAATTTCAAATTTGAATTAGAAAAGTGAAAAATGGCATAACATTGTAACGTCGGTTTACAATCATTATGAGTTTTACACAATTTTAGATTTTTTTGCTAAATTTTAAAATAAAATAAAAAGTGAATCGCTGAATGTAAAGTTTTCAAAAACTTAAAAATTTTCAGAATATTTTGAACAATTAGGTTACAAATAAATTAACAGCCCATATCGGTATGCAGATTCCCCTTAAGAATAGAAAAAATAAAGCTACAATTTAAACAATGTCTTAAACAATGTTTCAAGATAACGAAGTCATAGTACTAATTTTGAAAATTAAATGATTTAATAAAAATTTATTTAATTCTCTATCATTTTGTAACAAAATATTTATGATTTCATGAACAAAAGCAATATTTTGCATGTCATGTGAAAGCTCGAAATTACATACAGCATTTAATTTAATGGTAACAAGTGGTTGTAGTGTGCTCTGCTCTACTGAAAGTAATTACGTAACTAAGAATATCTAAGATAAAATAGATATAGTATCAATGAAAAATTTACAAAATTCATAGCTTAATCAATTCTTTCTTTTTGGAATATCATTATTTATGATAACACTTTAAACTTTATATTAATTTTATTTTTAATTTTAAATTTATATTAATTTTATTTAAACTTTATAATAGTATTTATTTCAACCTCACAATACAATCTGTTTAAAAGAAAACTTGGGACATAATTCACACCAATCAAATCTGATTTATGAAATATATTTTTAATGTAAAAATTCTTTTTATAATCTACTTTATGGAACATACAATTTCTTTATTTCATCATTAAACAAATTGGATGTTATAAAATGTTTTAGTACAATTTTGAATAAGCTTTGAAAAAGCTAGTTAGGGGTATAGGTTCGAAAAATTTGTTACAAGTTTTAATAATAAATTTTCTTTAACAAAACTGTACGTTAAAAGTACATTTAGAGATTTTATTTGTTATAAAATTTAACGATTAGATACTGTTTTATGCAATCAATTAAACGTATTAAAATATTCTAGAAAAGAGACTAGAAAATTCTCAGAATTTATAGATAAAGTATTTAATACATGAACCTCGATACGTTGTAAACTTTTTTGCAATTCCGTATTATTTCAGCAGCGTCAATTTCTGTGTTAAAATTAAACTACAACATATTATGTTAATAAAACTTCTGTAATATTAAAATATTTTTCAGTTACAATGCAATATAATGTCTTGAAGTCTTATCTAAAGTGGACAAATGAATTGTACTCATTTTAACACAAATTTTATTATGTTAAAAAATACTAAAAATTTAAAATGTATTTTTACATCTCATAACTGTAATAGTATAATAGTGATGAGGATATTTTGACTAATTTAAATTACAGTTTCTTATCAAATATTTAAAAAATTTTAATCTCATTTCCTACAGATAATAAACAAAAAGTAAAATTAAAAATGTTATCTATCCAAATGCAGTTTCAGTTTTCAACCGTTTGCATTAGATTCGCAACGATCAATAAACTTATTAATCGAAATTAGAATATTCTAGCTACTACGGACAAATCGGAGAAACAATTATCTCAAAATGAGTATCGAAAAAAAAAATTTAAGCACCCTTTTTTGTAAAACTTCCACTTAGCATCAATTTAAAGCGATGTGCTGCAAGTACTCGCACTATCAAGAAAACTAGGACTCATCAGTAGAAACGCCGCTCAGTGTGTTCACATGCACACACCAACACGATCGCAAACAAGTGGATTCAATTTTTTGGGTCAAAAATATAAAACTTACCTCCTTATATTTTTGACCCACCTAAAACATGCATACACGCACATGTATATATGTACACACTAACGCACACACACATGCACACCACATCATGCACAAGCACACATACACATCCGCACACACCTATACAGCATACAACCACTTTTAAGTGCAGTCTTATCAGTGAGCTTCTCTCAATCAAGGTGGCTCAAGCTATTTTTTATAAAAACACCTTGCCCATTAACTTTTACAAAAATGTTAAATCATTAATTTTTCTATCTATATTACGAAAATCTAATATACCCAAATAAATCTATAAGAAATATTGGTTTACAGAAAGATCTATTATTGTAGTTGTCCTCATGAATTTTAGACAAAAAAAAGAGTTATTAAAAATAAAACTTTTGCACGTGCTTCTGCGCATGCGCACTTATATCAGATAAAACAAAAACGTAATTTTTCTACTTTTCATACAAACATATTTTGTCTTTAGATTATCAGTTTACTTCCGATATTCATAACGATTTTAATACAAGACTTTTCAAATAATTATAACAAAGAAATAGAAGTTCTTTACGAAACCCTAACTTTACACGGCATCAAACGCTTGAGCCACCTTAATACACGTACACGCGGTTGCTTCGCAGCTGTAAGTAGTGGAGAGCTTGCTCGCTGGCGAAATCGACCGGTGGCCCGGCGAGTTCATCGTCCGTCCCTGGATCATACGATGGCTGAGCGCGGCGAAGGTGTGCGGGTGGGGAGAGAGCAAGAGCACATCGACGAGAACAGCTGAGCGCGCCGGGGAGCCCAGCGAGAGAGAGCTATATCAGCGCGAACCAAGAGAGGCAAAAAAAAAGACGACAGTGCGCGCATGCACACACATACACCTATAAAAGTGAGAGAGAAAGAGAGAGAGAACCCGTTCCCCCCACCCACTTTACGAAAGAGAGAGGGAGAAAGACAGAGAGCGACAGAAAAAGAGAGGGAGAGAGGTAGCAAAGCTTAGGAGAGGGAGAGAGTTTCAAAAAAGAAGCCAGCAGCAGCGGGGTTGAACTGAAACGAGGAGTTAAGGTGGGGAGAGGGGGGAGCGCTCTCACTCGCGAGCGCGTGTTACTATGCTACGGTGGTGGCGCCGAGCGGTGAGCCGGCGAAGTTGCCAGCCGTTCGATCATGCCGGTGCGCTCGTTCGCGAACATACACATTCACGTATACGGGTATACACATGCACGTACGTACGTACAAGCCCGGCCAAGTGTTTCGCAGCCTCTCTCTCCCACCCTGTAGCACCGGCTTTTCTCTCTTTCGCTCTCGCGAACCTAATCCCTGTATCACTATAGCATTGCATGTGCACGAAGCAGAAGAGAAAAAGAGGCACGGTAGAATGACAACCAGTAGATGGACGGTTACCGAATGCTAGACGAATCCTAGTATAATTAATAAATACTATTGATTTACAATCCACATTCATTCTTAAATTAAAGAAGTATGTTCAATTCATATTTTTTAATCTAATAGATCTATTAATAGTTACTTTTATTGTAAGCCAGAAAATAGTTCATCTATAGGACTTAACCGTCCATGTACTGGTTCGGTGACCCTACCGGCACTTTGATCCTCTCTCGCTTTCTCTCTCTCTCTCTCTCTCTCTCTCTCTCTCTCCCTCTCTCTC
>JAPYZA010002518.1:0-11781 GCA_030522685.1 Eupelmus azureus | reverse complement strand
TCTCTCTCTCTCTCTCTCTCTCTCTCTCTCTCTCTCTCTCTCTCTCTCTCTCTCTCTCTCTCTCTCTCTCTCTCTCTCTCTCTCTCTTTCTCTCTCTCCCGCTCTTTCCGCCTTGGCTTACGAGCGAAAAAAACAGTGATATCACTGCATGTGCAAATACGATTAGAAAATTAAAATTAGATAGCCCTTTGACAAGCCCCTTTTTGAATGTCAGTTTTGATGAGCCACTTATTTACCACCAATCTTGCATGCGGATTAATCATTAGACAAAGTAATAATTGATCAGAGTTTTAGATAAATGG
Organism: Eupelmus azureus; assembly: GCA_030522685.1. Classification (NCBI taxonomy): domain Eukaryota; kingdom Metazoa; phylum Arthropoda; class Insecta; order Hymenoptera; family Eupelmidae; genus Eupelmus; species Eupelmus azureus. The sequence continues at coordinate 11,479 of JAPYZA010002518.1, read as the reverse complement.
AAAAATGGAGGCTTGTCTACGTTAAAGACACTTTGCGCGCACCAATTATGCAACTGAAGCTTTAACGCATACTAAAATCACCAAAGCACGCTTCGTCAGCTATAATTCACTTGCAATTTAATGTAATTGAATTACAACGTAACTAAGCGTGTTTGATTGTTTCTACTTATACACAATTAAAATTGTAACCTGATTTTAACATAAAATTGACTTCCATTTTCTTATTTCACGTTTTGGATTTATATTTTACAGATATGTATATTTTACATTTTTGTATTTATCTTATTCTTTAAATAAGGATTATAATAAAAAAAATAATTAATAAATATTGAGTGAAACTGGCCATATCTTATCCAGCATGAAACGTTCTGTTTAAAGATCCTTTAATTAATATTTCTTGGCATAAGTTAGTTAATCTCGAAATCCTGAACAATCTTTTATTCACTTTGTAATTTTTACTACAAACTTTTCTATTAAATAAAGAAATTCGTAATGTTGACAAATTAAAGATGATACGCCATATTATGACACATTGATTGTTTCTGAACCATCAATACTAAATACTAGCAGATACATATATTTTAAGTTTTTAAGAAAAATGTTTTAAAGCTTTTATATTTCAACAAAGATAGTTAAAAAAAAGCATTTCATGCTAAATAAGAAATGATCAGGTTTGTTTTTGATCTGCTATCTAACTAAATGACTAATAAGTGGAAATTATTTCCTAATTTCTGAACAGTAAGAATACTCTACCCTTAGGACACAGGTTACGATGAAATTTTATAAAACGATTCTTTGACTCAAAATATGGTGTCTAATTCTTCACAGTTGGCCAACCGCTGGTCAAAAAATGGGGAATCTTTCTACCAGGGAACGTACAAAAATTAAGCACAGATTTTCTATTAAAGTTAATATTAATTTTTAATGAGCATTATAGAGTTTAATTTTCGTTTGTTTGTAATTTCTATACAATGGAGCATTCTTCTTGTCTAAAACATGAATAAAAAGCTTATACTTTGCACTTTTTCAAATAAACTTTTCAAATAACTCTTCATTAAATATCTTGATCCAGTTATAAGGATTCAAGTCAAACCACGTTATATTTCAGTGGGCCGTATTTAGAATTACAGAACCCACTTAATAAAATGCCGGATGATATGCGTTTCATATTATAGGCCAAAGAATCATTTTACAAAGATAAATCGAAATCCGTAATCCGAAGGTACGGTATTCTTTTTGTTACTACAATTCCATTAAAATAAGTATTTGAACGAACTGAATCATCATTTTCAAAATAAATTTTATTTGACGTATAATAAATTATCTTTTTTGATAACACTTTATTTAGGCGATGTCTCTTCACTTAGGAAGCTTCCTGAAAGTAAAAACAGATTTTCTTAAATTTTTACTGTTTTTAAAAAACATCTATGTAGATATATATGCATGTGCATCTCTGAAAAGTACTTTACCGATAAAGACTAAAAAATAATTTTTATAATTTTGATAAAAAAGTAAAATTTATTTAGAAATAACTTGCTTCGTTGAAAATCACTCTTTAATAAATCTTTACATCCATGTATGCTAGAGTCTTTATTTCAAAAGAATGTAACAGAGTTAACGCAAGGCTTCATAGAGCCCCTATTACCTACAGAGCCTACCCTGGAAAAGTACTGATCAGAATACCTATCAAAAATTTCTTTCGAACGAATCCCTGTTTTGTTTCAGACCCTAAACTTAAAATAAACTTATGGGTTGTAACGAGATGTATAAAATATTAAATAATAATTAAATTTCAAATCTTTTTTAATTACCCCAATTGTGTGACAATTCGTAAGTCTTCTAGTATTGAAACCCTCAATAAGAGTAATGTTACTTATACATTTTTAAAACTAACTTCACTAAGTTCACGAAACAAATCAACGTTATTTAAAGGTAAAGCATTTCAACCCCACAACGTTTTAAGTATACACTTAAATAATAGCATAAAGTAAACGGTGTACATAATTAGTACTTTCGAAAAAATTCTTTATAATTGCTGCAAAACTAATCTAATAAATAAAACCAAATGATAAGTTATATTAATTCAGTTATACAGTAAGTTAGAACAATTAAAATGTATTATATATGACAACTAAAAATAGTATAAAAATGAAGTAACAACACGACGTGTCAATGCAATATAGATAAAAGTCTTATGATAAAACAAATTCTATACGCCTATTTGCAAAATTTATTCCGGTCTTATGCAATTTTCGGAAAAGATCTTTGTCCGCTTGTAATTCATTCCCCCATAAACCAAAGCATCGCTGTAAAGTAGTCTCTTACATTTTCAAGTACATAAACCGGATCGAATTTAGAAAAAAAAAAGTTACACAAACGTGACACTTCTCTACATTATATCAATGAAAACCGAATGTTCCACTCCATTAGAGTACGATTTCACTTTGCCATATATACCGAGCCTTATATATGGATGTGCATGCGTGTGTGTGTCACATTTGGGGAGACGAAGCCCTTTTGGCACGTCAATCGACTAATCGATGAGCGCCCGCGTCGTCGTGCGTTCCTTTGTTCACGAGGCGCCGCGCGTGCCCAGCTTTATGATTTGCTTTCTTTCTTTCTCTTCTAATTCTATCTCATACGTAATTTGATTAAGTTAGTAGTTTCAATCTTTTCTTTTATGAATGTTTGTTTAAATGCTTTTCTACAATAAAATAAACTAAAAATATGCAATGGAAAGTTAAATTCAATGAACTAATCATGTTCTCAAGATACTTGAATCATGAGAAATACAATAGAAATATGATATTCGGTTATAGAAAGAACTAATAATTTACGTTTCATCCCTTGAAAATAATTAAAATTTTGCTTTCTCATATAGCAAGCTTTGTAATAGTAAAGTTTTGAATTTCGTCAAATCACTTTAGAAACATGTTTAGAAGTGTTAGAAGTTCGAATTACGTTATTTTAGAAAATGTGTGCGTGTGCGTGCGTATGCGTGTACGTGAGCGTGCGCGTGCGTGTATGTGTATGTATATGTACCGTTCTATCTCGGGAACTATCACTATGATTTCAAATTTGAAAAATGCTTTCTTTTTCAAAAAAAAAATTTACAGTAGCTATCATCATTCATTTGTTTTGAACATAATGTTTTTTTAAAAAAAGGTTTATAATTCCCAAAATACATGATCAACTGTTTTGGGAAAAATCATGATAACTATTTACTTATTTTATGTACTTATCTAAAATTTGTTCTATTCTGTTAAATTATCCTAGAAAATTAAATTAATACTTTTCCCTATTTCTTTTACGTATTATCTTTCTTCACTATACGTAACTGCAATACAATTTGACTTCATCTTAAAATACGGCTCTTCTCTGTACTTAACCTTCTATACTAGTATCGGACAAGTAAATTAATTATTAAGTTTATATTTCGAATCATTTAGTAACACAATCATTAATTAAATTAAAAAATATACTAGATTTAAGTAACCTATTGATATTACTACTATCAATAATAAATTTTAATTTGATTGCAAAAGAATAATAACATGTCAAATCCGTGGTAGTTTAAGACTTCATAAATTGAAACCAAGTGTGAATTAAGATCTTACATCGAGCGATTCAAAGAATTGATAAGTAGTTCTTCGTCATCGATATGTTTATTAATGACCGCATTAAAGAAAATGGCACGAGCATTATCTAATCCTTCAAAAATTTAAATTTCGCTTCCGATCGTTCTTGCGCCTTAAGCGTCAATGCATTAATTATTGTTTGTCATTCAGACTTCTTAATCTTGTATACCCAGATATTATAACAAACGGTTTTGAGATGCAAAATCATAAGTAATTAATGCCTTTGAAAAAGGTAAAGCAACTGATGGAACATGAATGATTGTAAAGTCAAGTGAAGGAAATATTTGCTTATTTTCAAATTATTAGAGCATATATTTTGAGTAAATATATATAAAGGTATTAAAGTGTTCTCATAACTTTTAAATAGTTGATTTAATAAACTTGAATATTATTAAGTTATTAGTAAGTGATATTACTCGGAGGTATAAAATGATATAATCAATCCAGCAACAACCTGAGAGTCAAAAAAAAAAAAATAAATAAATCACGCGAACGAGGCACTGCTACAGCTCGGTTACAAAAAAAGTTTATTGAACTCAAATATGCACTCATTAAAAAGTGAAAAACGCTATGTTTATTTTTTTTTCTAATCCAACTCTATTAGTCAAAATTTATTAGAAAAAATTCTTTTTCCAATCATAAATATACATAAATAAGTCCGATGGTGTTCGTTAATTTATAAATTTCGCATTGCACAATTCGCAATAGATTTTGCAATATCTTGGCACATTACAATGCAGCTGCAACACACAGTTCAATACATAATTATAGTATAAGGATAGCATTTCTATTAGCCAATTTTAAAGCTCGCGAATAGTTTCGCAATGGCAATTAATGATGCTTTATGACTTCGTATCGTTGGGATAATGAAAAAAAAAACCGTCATGCCAAAGAGTTTCTCAATAAACTTATATTCAAAATCAAAAGCGGTTTTATGAAGTCGAATGAAAAATTGAATTTCAATTGTACATCTAAGGCAAAAGTAAGACATCAGTCAGTTGAAATCTTCAAAAAATTCAGTCAAATGAACTAAACAGTCGCAACGAATACAATTAGGTACCAATTTGAGGAAAAAAAAATGAAATTTCTATCAATCGAGGTAGGTGCGCGAAAAGTGAAGCCGAAATAAGCTTGCTTGCGCCAAGAATGTTGAATAGCTTTGTTTTTTTTTTTTATTTGAGACTCTTATTATTGGAATAGTTATACACAAATTTACGGATACGGTGACACGAATTAAAAAATCACTATTATTTCTCTCATTATAGAAAATAAAATATATTCGTGGTTTTTAATTAATGTGAAAGGTATACTTATCGTTTGCTATAACTTTAAACTAATGTTTACTTGAATTGTGACTTATAAAATACTAATTAAATAAATAATCGTTGTAAATGAATTTTATAAGTAAAAAATAAGTAAGAAATATTGAAAGTAAATGTAAAAGAAGCATAATTAGTAAAACATGTAAGATTTTATAAAGTGAAAAATATTAAGGACTCTAACGTTCGATTTAATGAGAGTTGAAAAATACGGTCTTTAAAAAACTAAGCTATTATAAAATTATTTCTTTAATACTGAAAGTTACCAGAAATTATTAGTTTCCTCTTCTGATGTAAATAATAATGAAATAAATAAAAATTGTAAATTAATACGATCGCATATACAAATATTTAAATAATAAAAAAAAATATATAAAACACTGAAAAATTAGAACTATATTTAATTCGTTACTAATTATCTTGGAAATTAACTGATTCGTCTTATTTAAATCCGGTCACTTGCACAACGATTTTAAGGAAATCCGTAAATTGATGATCTATAAATATTTTCGGTCATTTTCAAAGAAAACATACGTTGAATCGCAGGGACTTTTCGTAGTCGCAGTGATAAAAATATCACCAGAATAAGCTTTTGGAAACTTTGCTTAGCTCTTTTGACTTTCTGTTTATACATAAAAAAACTACAACATTTTTGCGAAAACATGGCAAAAACTCTTTTTGTTTTCAAGTTTTTTTTAACTTTATTAAAGTTTACACTGTTAAGAACTAAATTAAATTTTCCACAAAATCATTATTTTGTCAAACTTCAATAAATTTTAAGATTAATAGTCATTCAATAAGATGACAAATTATCTGCCTACTGCAATAGTATTAATAAAAATAGTATTTGTCTTTATGTGTACTCAATTTTCATCTAAATCTATTGCATTTTCAACTAATATTAAAGTTTAAAATGTTTGACCTGATAATAAAATTATCTTTGAATTTACTCAATTTTGTATATTAAAAGGGAATGACTCATTTGCATCATTAATACTTTCCAATCACAAAATACTAAGCAAAAGCTGCATTTTAATATAAAAATTTATTATATTTTTAATAATAATTTTTAATAATAGTTTTCATAAGTATTATTTAACTCACCGAATCATCAAATATTTATGAAAAAGCATTATTTGACCATTCAACACAAAGTAATGCAATGTAATTTACAAAACTATTCACTCATTATTTATTTAAATAGCAAAATTTCTTATCGCAAAAGAAAAATCATCATTAATTATTCTTACAAGTTTAAACACTTGAATTGCCTTTAAAAAATTAGAAAGCAATCACGTTATCCTCTAAAGATTCATTTCTGTAATTCTTATCACATCATGCCATTAATAAAATGACTAATAAGATACCCAAAAAAGATAAGGTTCCAAAAAGTGGGAACGTACGCACCTAGTTTCACTACAAGAGACACTCGCGAGACGCTTCGCACGTGTGTGAAAATAGCTAAAAATTACGTAAGGTGCGCACCTCGCCTCATGCATTTTCATGCATAGTTGTCGACTCTTTGTCTGCGAAACTCTTTTGCAATATCTTCCATATATGCGTCTGAGTATAATTCGAGCGTTTTTCGCTTTCTCACGAGAGTCACCTTTTCTGCCTATTGGCGCGATCGATCTTCACTTGCCTTTACTTTGACTAGATAGTTTTTTCTCTTCCACAATCGCAATGAAAACAATACGAAAGCTCTCCGCATGTCGTCACTAAACTTTAACCTTGAAAAATTCATATCTTCTTGACCTGAGTGCTATGCAATTTTTTCTCTATACGCAAATATCTTCCTTTTGTCTCCATTTTTTGATTATGTTTTACATTACAAGGCTGTAAATTCTCGAACGATGATGTTGTTGATGCTCGTCGTGGCGAATGTGCGCATTTAAACGCGATATGCAAGGCTCACGCGATGAAAGGACTTCATTTACGAACGAAGCTTTTTATATTTGAACAGCGAATTCCAGTCATCGATAGCACGAGTCTCGAGAGGGAGAGAGAAGCAACGTGTTTGAAGAGCTCTTTAATATATTTTCTTAACGATATCAAGTAACGTATTCTTTTGCTTGTATTTTCTTTAAAAAAACGAATTTTATGTTTGCAGATCAACGATTTATAGAATTATATATAATTTTCTTGTTATATGTATGACGTAAAATCATTGATGGGTGGTAATGAAATATATTGATATTGATTCTTTGATTCTTTGCTAAAAATGATTTAGACGGGTAACCTTTTTTTATCATCATTATCTTTAGAAAAAGGTAGATTTGATAAACTTTGAAAAATGTATTCATTTTTAGTTTTAGCGAAAATTGTAATTAACATTATATTACGAAAACAGAAGGTTTAATATTTAAATATTTCTTTTTAATAAATTTATTTACACTCACGTTGCTTCTCTCCTTTACCCTGGTTCAATTTCACATATTATTAATAAATAAACGAAAAATATTTCTTACCTTTGCACTTAACACCAATTTTGCCTGTACCCCAAATGTAATCTTCGCCTAGAAAATTAAAATTGCATTGTTATTATTATAATAGACTTTGGTTGACAGTTCTTTTATTCTTTAAAATAGATATATACTCACAGAAAACGCACAATATAGGAGTAACAAAATATATGTTTTCAAGTACGTGATTATCAGAGGCAGACTGTTCAGAATTTGTTGTCTGGGCTACATGAGCTGAAATATAAAAAATATAAAAAAAACCGTAATAATAATTTTATAATTGTTGAAAAATATATAAAAAACTAAACCGTGAATGGTCATAAAATATTTTAAATAATTAAGTTTTTATCAAAGAAAGTAATAATTTTGATTATTTAGAAAATGATAAATTTAAATAATGTACTTTCACAATAAGTGCTGAATCATACAATGATAAGTACGTTCATAAATTTTAACAGATAGAAAAACTGTTTGTATTTGCAATGTTTTTATTTTATAGAATGGTGTTTTTATATTTATAATAGTAGTATTATTTCAAATGTATCATATCATTCATTACATACCAAAAGGTCCATTGTTAAGGGTTACATATGATGATTCTTCTTCTTTAAGGGTGTCACGATACGATAATGAATTTCCTTTCAGCATTAGGACTCCCTCTGATGTACCACTATAAATGCAAAGTTCCAATGCATTAATATCCATTGATTTAAAATTATAATACTAAATAATAATTTGACAATAAGAATTCACCAGGTACAAAGGTGTCTTGATTATGTCTTGTTCAATTTTTTCTTTCTCATACAAAAATGTGAAAACGCGTCAGCGTATTTCTATTTACAGATAGGTTCTTAAGAAATTATCCAAGATAAGCTTTCTTGTATAAAAAAGGTCATAGGCCTTTCTTTATCTCATTGTTACAGGCATGTGAACTTTCATCTCTGTGGCTGCAGTCTTAACTATTTGGCAAGTGTCTTTTATAAAGATCACTTTGGCAGCTTTAAGTTTCATTGGATACTTATGTTAGCTTAAGCAGCTTTTTTGTGTTGGCAATAAAAGTTTTTTACTGTAAATTGAATGAATAAGCTTAGAGCACTTTGTTAATCCTTATGTATACCCTATATTGACAAAGCTGAAAATAAAAAATTTCATAATTATTTACATCAAATATATTACCTACAAAAAAGTGACCAAACTTCTAAGAGATCACATAGAAAATATTAAATAGTCTGAGATTATATTATACCTTCATAAATGTGTAAAATGTTATCTACAATCGACAAAGGTTTGTACATGTTTCTCCGCTAAAGGCTTGTCTGCAATAAACAGCTTGAAAAGCTTGGTGCGTCATTGCAGGTAGTAAATTAAAAACTTAACGATGAATCATCCCTTAAAACAGTAACACCCTGCTATATGTACATCTCCAACTGTATTCCAAGCGCAAATCTCGCTTTCTCTCCACTCTGATCATCACCGGCTCCTCGACTTTTCCTCCAGTGTCTCCTCGACTATCATCTCATTCTCTGGCATCCACCTCATACGTAATCCTCGCAACACCTTCTCCCAATGATGCTTGCTGAAAACAAATAGAGCCTTTTACACATCGATCCTTTAACTTGGGCCTTCGAGCATCATTACGAAGAAAAACTACAGGGGAACCTGGACAATTTGATTTCATTCGGATTCATAACCGCCTGAAAATCCTGTTTTGCTTTCTGCACGTCACCCGCTAAATATACACTCGCGCGCGCTTGGACTCATAAACGCGCTGGCAAGTGGCAAAAAATAAAGCAAAACTAACCGCAAAAAAATACGATAACGAGCGTTCGCCACTCTCGGAGAAAGGGCGAGCAAGATTTCGAGGGGGGCCGGGAAAAGTATATACAGACCGATGAAAAAGAGACAGAGACAGAGACAGAGACAGAGACAGAGATAGAGAGAGAGAGAAAGGTTATGTGCGGCGAGCATGCAAAAATAGAGCGCTCAGCTTGAGAGGAAAGGTTCGCGCGAGAGCCTGAAGAAGGTTACGGGGACAGGCCGCGGAGAGCCAGGCCAGACTCGCCGTGAAAAGAGCCTGACGAGAGAGCAAAAAGAACGCACACTAACCTCTCGCTTTCCTGGAGCTCGGGCTTTTCATCTTTTCCCTTCTATTGTCTTCTCTCGGCTCGGTATATGCGCCAATCTCGCTCTTTCTTCCTCTTTCACTCGAAGCACTAGGAGGTGCGCTTTTCCGTGTATTTCACGCCGAGGGCCTCCCGAGGACGACGACGACGCGAAGATGATGCTGTTTCTTTCTCTCTCTCCTCGTCCCCCGCGCGAGACAGCATATGAAAATAGGTGCGTGTGCGTATCTGTCGCGCTCTCGGCTAGCTTTGTTTTCTTTTCTCGCTCCTCTCTCTCTCTCTCTTTTCTCACCCCAAATCGCCAGCACACGGCGAAGATAATCGTGTGCACGAGAAAGGCGAGAAAATCGCGTGGCTACGATTCTCTCTCTCTCGGGCAGGAGCAAAAAACCTTCGCTCCTCGAGTCCTCCGGTCCTCGCCTCTCAACTCACTGCTGTATCCCGCACACGCACTCACACGACACACACCAACGAGGAAATCAGCCTCTCGCCGCGAGTCGCGTGCGCGTCTACAATCGCCGCTGGCTTTTCTTGGAAGGCTCAGCGGTCTGTAATTTTTTAGCGCGGGACACGCAGAGTCGGACGCATGCGCGAGGTTGTAGGATTGCAGAAGTGCGAATTCTATGATAGCGAGTGAAATATGTTAACCGTAAGCGGTAGGAGATAGGACTGCTTTGTGGATTTATGCTGGCATGTTGGCTGCAGTGATACTGTCCGTCGCGCGAGCTGTTTGAAAACGGGCGTTGATGGTGGGTTTGTTGAAATTTGTCGAATGAACCGGAAAATTATTTTAACTGAATACTCGGAATTGAAGTGTACACCCGCCAGACAAAATATCGTTTAGAACGTTTTCGAAATCTTCCAATAGGATTGTTCAAAATTATTGGAATTGTCCAATGAGGTTATGGATTTCAAAATGTTCTAAACGATATTTTACAAACCTACAATGATTTATACTTTATTCAAACCTTTTTATGACTAAACAATATACTGTATATTGTAAAAAAACTAAAAATATACTAATACTTTTTTATACAACAATGCTAGAAATAAATTGATATTTATATTTCTTAATGATTATATTTATTTGTGTTAATTAATATTTAATTTAAGTATATCGTATATCTATTTTAATTATATTTTTATTTATATTTTTTTCCATTTAAAATACACATATAAGTTTGTCCGGCGTATTATGTTCAATCTTACCCACAATTGAATAAATCTTGATGTCTCTATTACTCAGTTGTATGTAAACCTTTTAAAAATGCAATACGTCAAAAATTATTTCTAAGTATGTTTTAACAAAATACTTTAACTGACAATAAAATTATAGAAAGTCGTTTTATAAATAAATCTAAAAATTAGAAGGTCGATAATAAAATTACGATTCATATGCAAACTGTTGATGGTAACAAAAGATTGAATTTCTTTTTTATCGGCAAGTGGATATGACCGCATTATATATATGCAAGAAATTTGATGCATGTAAACTTGCTTGTATGCTATCGTGTTCGACTTTTTCTAAATCAGTATAATATATAAAATATTTTTGAATATACATTTTTTTTAATTTCTCATGAGATTTCGTGATTATTTTTGTGATAAATATTATTTTTTCATTTTTTCTCAATAACGATTTTTAATATGTTATCGTTCACGAAGGTTATTTAATGAAAGTCACTTGTTATAATGTCAGACTCAACTTTAAATGAAATAACAATTTATTAATTTTACCAATTGTTGTAGTATATTTCTCTGGCTTCCCATAGCAATAACTGCATAAGTTCATCTTTCAAGTTTTTAAGAAATTAAACATACGCCCGAAATCAGAGAAAACTAGTAATAATCTAATATTTAGCTAGTTCATTTAGTCACTAAATACCAATGTAATTATACCAGTAACTTTAAGGTAGTTATTTCCCAATCTATAGTTT
>JAPYZA010002517.1:0-14295 GCA_030522685.1 Eupelmus azureus | reverse complement strand
GTGACGCTCGAGATCGCCAACAAAGTTTACGTCGCCAACGACTTAAAGCTGAATGCCGAATACAAACAGTTGACCAGCGATAACTTCCGCTCCGAAGCCGCTGAGATCGACGTCAGCAAGCCCGAGGAAGTCGCCAGCCAGGTCAACGGCTGGGCCGACGAGAAGACCCACCACAAAATCACCAAGATCCTGGAAAAGGGTAAGTTTTCAAGACCAAAAAGACAGCTTCTTACCATAAAAGAAGAAAGCTCTAATCTGATCTATCCTTTGCAGACGATGTCACCCCCGACAGCCGCATGTTCCTCCTGAACGCCGTGTACTTCAAGGGCGAGTGGAAGACCAAGTTCGAGTCTAAGGACACCAAGGACAAGCCTTTCCACGTTGACGAGAAGACCGAGAAGTTGGTACCCACGATGCACGTGACCGCCGACTTCGTCTACGGCGAGCTTCCCGACCTCAAGGCCAGATTCATCGAGCTCCCCTACAAGGTAGTTTAGCTTTTCAAGTTGTTGAGTAAAAATAAAGGATACCTTCGATACAGCAGATAATTAATTGTGACTTTTGGTTTCTTGAAGAACGAGGACTTGAAGATGGTCATCATTGTTCCTGATGAGATCAACGGTTTGGCTGCCATCGAGGAGAACCTCGAATCCTTTAACCACACCCGCCTTTCCCAATCTGGTTACAAGCGCGAGGTCATCCTGCAACTGCCGAAATTCAAGATCGAGTCCAGCCTCGAACTTGAAGAGCCCCTTAAAGAGGCAAGTTGATTTTTATCTGGTTATAAAATTTATTTAATTATTGGCACTGGAAAATGCTAAGTTTCCTAATTTATATTATGGTTACTTACCGCGATTATGATAATTAATAATTAATATAATAATTGTTCTGTTTTTTTTTCTCAATTACAGTTGGGCATGACTGAAATGTTCTCTGATGCCGCTAACTTCACTGGCATTGCCAAGGAGCCCCTTAAGGTTGCCAAGGTCATACAGAAGGCTTTCATCGAAGTTAACGAAGAAGGCAGTGAAGCCGCAGCCGTCACGGGTAAGTCGAACGATATTCTATCAGTTGCACAGTGTTTCATTTTTTTCATTTTTTTTTTGTTTATTTTTTCATCCAAGTCTCTTTAAGGACCGAGATTTCTTTATTAAAATCTTTCTTTGTTTTTTTCTTGGTGATTCGGTGTTTTTTGTCGGTGATGGTTCTCTGCTGTATTCTATTACTTTTCTTTAACTATAACTTTTTTGTTCGCGTATTGTAAATATTTAGCCTCTTTTTGGTGTGGTTTTGAGTTTTTTGGTGTGCGCTTGTGTGTGGTTTTCTTTTTTTCTTTAAACCCAGTCTACCGATCGACACGAAATGCACTTCGTGTTGCTTCGGGGCCAAAGCAAACTTCAACGACTTGAAAGAGAAGTTTCGTAATAATTACAGTGTGTATTTAAAATATATTTTTATCCATGAGATTGATACACCGACGACGCTCAGCGAAAATACCGGTAAGCTCTTAATGTTCTGTGATGTGTTAACTCGTATATCTGCCCCGTCAATTTGCACAATTTTCGCCTCGAGTAAGAGGTAATTTTTTTCCCATTACTTTATTGGCACATTTTTTTATCTCGCTTCCAAAACTTATTATTGGAATTGCCATAAAATTTTCTATATTTTTTATTATAACTGCCAGCATTAAAATACAATTTTTTTTTAACTTTTCGTTTATTACTCATTTTTATCGAGGGAAAAATTTTATGGGATTCAATTTGTTTCTTTTGGTTTTCTAAACTTTATTTTATTAATTGGTGAACATTTTTTTCTTTAAAAATATAAAATTTGCAGATGTAAATTTATTACTACATTTATATTGTTGAATAAAAATAATGAATGTTTTTTTATATTTAATTACGTAACTAAAGTTTGGCTCTGAAAGAAAAGAAAAAATACAAAAACGCAATAAACATTAAATAAACGTGCAGTATTCCATAAAATAATGATGTATTTATTTTAAATAATTTTTATTGTAATAATGAACAAATTTTAAAACAATTAAGGAAATATTATAATATGTATATAATATGTATATCTGCAAATTTTAGCAAATTAAATAGAAAAATCTTTTAAATTGCGATATTTTCTGTAGACGAAATTATCATGGTTCGAAGTTTGCCTCCAGATCCAGAAAAACTAAATGTTAATAGACCGTTTCACTTCATTATTTACAACGGCAGAACAAATACTGACATCATCGTTGGAAATATCTTACAACCGAAATAATAGTTTTTATAAATTGTTAAATATAAAAATTTCTAAACCATAATGTGCCAGTACTAAATATAGGTAGGGTCGTGTTTTTACGATAAAGTGTATTTTATAATACTTTATTTTTATTAATCGATGATTAAGTGTTGATTCGAAAATCCAAGTTATTCTTAATCATAGTTTAAATTTGCGTTACTTAAACTTACCTTTTTCTTCGTAATTATGAACTAAAAACGTTATATATAAAAGTACATAATAATAAAGCTACAAAACATTATATATAAAGAAAAGTAGTATAACAAACAATAAATAATGAATAAAAACTTTATAAATCATAAACTGTAAATAACAAATATAAATAGATAATTAACAAATTATGTGTCTTCTGACATCTAATAAAAAAATTAAAGAAACTTGAAGACTTACAACATAAAGTACAAACATTAAAGATTCTTGATTTTCAAACCTTTTTACTCAGCTGCAGGCATCCAACTTCATCATGGCCTAAAAATCAAGCACCCAGTTGTGGTGGATAGGCCCTTTGCCTTCATGATAGTCAACACTGGGATTAAAAAAAGTACAATCTTTACCGGGCACATCCTGCAGCCTAGGTTCAATTAGGTTATTCTGACCCTCGACAATGTCGATTAAGGAAAAACGTGTTTACTTTTTGATTTATAATTTTTAGTAAAAAACATTTGCAATTGAATAAGACTGTCTTCATTTATTTAACTAATACTTTTATTATTCTAAAGTTGCAGTTTTACTAAGTATTATATCGTAGAACGTAATAATCGAAAAATTCATAAAATTTTATTTACTGTGTTCATATTAAGATATAGGGTAAGCTTTTTTGCTTATAATACAGTGAATATATTACCATTCTTACACATATTAATCTAATAATTATTTATGTAAATAACAGATTTTAAATAAATGTATAACTATAAATTTTAGATAAATTTTATCAGCTGCGTAATTTAATTATCGATCATAAAAATTTATATTCAATTTATATAAATAAATATCTCAAAAACGTTCATATAATTTAAAACATTCTTTAGTCAAAGTTTAAGAAGAAATACTGACATTGTTTGCAATATATAAAATATTCTGCAGTAGATAAAATAATTTTGTTGTATTTTTTAGTATCAAAATGATTAAAACGTATTCATTAATAAAAATTTAAGTAGTATTTTCTATTATGTAAAAAGTGATACATATTATTGTATTTTTCTTTTATTTAATAAATAAATATTAAAATTATAACTTATAAAGTACTAAAAATTTTCTTTTCAAAATTTTTTTTACTAAAAATTTACGCCTACTGGTTGGAAAAAAATTTACGAATAAAGACGCGTAAACTAAAATGATAATAAATAATTCTGTGCTAAAGGAAATGTTACAATTTTATATATTGAAATAATTGATTTTTATAAAACTCAAAAAGTATATAAATTATTTTCATTAGGATAATAAATACGAAATTCTAAATATTTTATTTAAAAATGCTTACATGATTTCAAGTTTATAAGCAGCATAATCTTTCTCTGTTAACTATCAATTATTAAATTGTTTCCGCCATTGTAGAAATAATAATTTCTTGGTTGAAAATTTTCCAGTACAATTTATTAATTATCCATTATTTGTATTAATCTTTCTCACTTATTATTCACGTTTAATGGGAAACGGTTAAACTTTCATAATGTATATATTTATGACCGTAATAAGTCACTAGGGGTCTTAATAACTAAATATTAAGCCTATTAGTGCATGCTTAGTATGTTTCCTAATTATACAAGACATATTAATTCAAAAAGATCAAAAAGATTTTGTAAAAACAGATTTCAGCCATACATTATCGTAATTAATTTATTTTTAGAATTATCGGATTCGAGAATAGTTCCAACATCGATTAGAGTGAACAGACCATTTATCTTTTCAATTCGCAACAGTAAAACAAAGCTTCCATTCTTCACTGGGCATATATTTAAACCATAGATACAACCATGAAATTAGGATTGAATAATATAATTACTATTTTAAAATAATTCAACATAAACTTTTATCTACGTGATATACTTTATTTACTTCTTATACTGTATTCATAAATTAGTTCATTTTGTAACTTAAATTAAGCAGATTTTAAATTTACAGAATTTTCTGTGAATCGATAAACTAAAAAATAAATAAAAATAGTAATTATTTTTTGTTTTTTAATTTTTATTCTATTTTGAATTATTTTATAATTTTAATTTAATAGTTTTAAAGATGATTTAATTTAAGCTTTAATTTGATTGATTTATCAAAACTTAATTATTTATTTCTTTCTAAAAGTTATCGAACTAGAATGAATTTTTCACGATAGAAAGTAATAAATATGTCCTATAAAGACATAAATGATTAGAATTAATAAGAGAATAAAATATTCAACAATGGTGAAGATGAAAATTTGCATTAATGTTTTTATTACCAGAATTTATTTATGAACAGTTAATTTTAATAGGTTTATTATCTTTATATAATAGTATTCTATTATAATTTTATAAATTATGTATATATTATAATCTTAATTATATGGGTGTTTCGGTCTTTGGTTTACAATGTTTATACATTTTTTAATCTTCTATTATTCTTTAAAGCTAGAAGAATAGTGAAAAGCTTGAAAATCTTAAAAACTTTAAAATACTAAAAGTGGAATTTTATAAAGTAGTAATCTTTGAAGTCACCTTAGGGTGACATAAAACTCCCCTTGTTTTCGAGAATATGGGAACCCATTTGTTACATTTAAATTTTCCGACAATTTTCTCATCATCAATTTTTTCTTTTAACGAAGAAGAAGAACGTGAAGGCGGTATACTTCTGAAACATTAAATTTGAATTAAAATAACGGATTTCGACATTCTCCATAATCAAGGGGATTTTACTTTGCCTTCTATATTAATTTTCTCAACGCTTGCAAGGGTTCATTTAGGTTGAAAAGTTTATGTTTAACTGTACTAAATGATTTCTTTTTGAGAAACCTCAATTCAACAATATATTATTATGATTAATTCTTTTTAGAAATTTTTGATGGGAGAATTGGTCCAGCAGTGATTTCAGCAAATAGACCATTTTTCTTTGAAATTTGTAGTGACAGAGAGAACCTCTTATTCTTTGCTGGGCGTGTTTATAATCTACGGATTAATTAATTGAATAAGATTAAAATAAAATAGCTACTATATTAAATGAATATATTTATTCTTTAATCGTTATTTTTCGCTAAAAAAATGGAAATTTATTTGTATATCAAATCTATTAAAATATGAACTAATTTATAATTTCTATGTTATTGTAAACAATTATTCTGAGAATTTTATTAAAATGTACTTAATAAATTACAATTTTAATAGTAATTATTAACTATTTTTTTATGTTATTTAGTAGATTTTTTCTTTAAAAAGTATACTTAAGTATACTCAAGTATGGTCAATAAACAATATATTTTTTATTGAACCACCAGAATAAAAGTTGAATAATTATGTTTTATAAATAATCAAAGCATTATTAAAATATTTAATTAAGATTATATGGAAATTATTACAATAATAAAAAATAATCTTTTATTGTTGAGTACTGAAAACTTTTTATAGCTATTTCACTCAAGAGAGCCAGGTAGTATATTTAAACCACTGTAAACTATGGATGTCTTCTTTTTTAAAAATAATTTATAACAAAAGTAAGACTACCCTTCTGATTTGACGAGTAACAGATATAAATAATTAACTTTTATTGAATATAGTGTTGTTAGCATTAAAATAAACTTTCAAGAGAAATTTTTACATGAGATTTCCACATACTTGACACCCTAATCGTATCTTTGCAATGATGTGCCTTTTCAAATAAAACAAAATATTGTATTTAGATAAGCCTTGTATCGTGACTGGTACTTTTATGTGTAAATATTGCAATTTAAATATCACGTAATAGGAGTATTTGACCAGCATGCTTTTATGCATGATCTAGTTTGATAAAAATTAGAATTGTTTAGCAAAGTTACATTGCTCACAGACCTCATAAAGAAAATATTAAAATTATCCACACAAAATATCTATCTACCGAGAAAATTCGAAAAATAAAATTTACTATTTTTTGCTTAGTAATAATATTATTAAATTTTTAGTATCGGATGTTTTACCTTAAAGAGGCTAAATTAGTTTCAATTAGTTTAAAGAAAACAATTTATTTCTTTTTAAATTGATGCTTTATTTTTAATAATTAAAGTTTATTTTAAATTATAAAAAAGCTTTAAATTCATCTATAAAAACTAAATATGTAAATATTCATATCACTTCATGCACTACAATATCATTCATACAACTAAATATTAAAATCTCAAAAAAATTCATTATTTTTTAGCTATACAAGTTGCACCAGCTAGTGCTTCTTGGACTCCGACACCTCCATTGCTCTTTAAAGCAGATAGACCTTTTGCGTACAAAATAGTTGACAGCAAAACTTATCTTTCACTTTTCACTGGACATGTTAATCATCCACAAGTTTAAATAATAAAATATTAAATTACCATAAAACCAAATTGCAAGTCTACCTCATAAGTGTTTTTATTATTTATATGAGCAAAACATGAAAAGAGTAAATATATTTTAATATCTTAAATTTTTTTTTATTCCCATTAATTTTATCACATATGATTATATTTCTCGAAATAAAATACTGAAGTCTTAAAAAAGCTCATGTATAGAAATAAAGTTTTAATTTTTGTAGCAGAACTTTTATTAGTAAGCTACAAAAGAAATAAATTAAAAATAGACAAACCTATTTGGTATTACACACCTTTATAAAATACCTTTCAGCGATAATAAATTATCAACAGCGTTAATGTATTACACTTTTTTACTGTGTAAGAATATATAATTTTTAATAAACTTTTATGCTATTGTATGTTTATAACGATTTTTATTCTTAAATTTGTGTTTTCTTTAATTTCGTTTGCATAAGTATATAATTGTATTTTTTCATTTCTTGGAATGAAATATCGGTGCAACAAGCTGATGTAGCAATGGAGATAATAAAAAAAAAATATAGAGTTCATCTTCCCAAAATAAAATATTCGAATTTAAACTCAAATTAAAAAAAAAAAGGTGTTCCCACATTCTCGGTTATAAAGTGAAAAAAGTAACAAATTTCGAAAATTAATTTTTATTGAAAAATGTGTTCTTAGCATTTGAACCATCTTACAAGAGGATACGTTACATAAGATTTCCACATACTTAATGCCCCTTTTATATCTACGAAATGATGTTAATAAGTTTGAAATAAATACATTTGTTTTAGAACAATGTAAGCTTTATATCTAAACTGATACTTTTATAATAAAAAATTTACAATTCTAGCAACGTTATACTGGTCACTGACCTCATACAGAAAAATTAAAAAATGAGTAATTATAAATCTACCAAGTAACTCTAAAAAACAAAATTTTCAAACTTTTTACTTAAGAGATAATGTCATATTTTCAGTATCGAATGTTTTATTTGTAAGAGGCTAAATTAATTATAATAGCTTATAGAAAATCATATATTTTTAACATCGATGCTTTATTTTTAACAATTAAAGAATATTTTGGATTATAGAAAAGCTCGAAATTCACCTATAAGTACTAAATCTGTCAATATTCAACTCACTTCATTTATTGTAATATCATTCGTTATAATTAAATATTAAAATATCAAATACTTCATTAATTTTTTAGTTGTTACCTTTGTGGAAATGAGTGCTGTTTGGAATCCAACACCTCCATTGGTTTTTAAAGCAGATAAACCTTTTATGTTCAAAATAG
Organism: Eupelmus azureus; assembly: GCA_030522685.1. Classification (NCBI taxonomy): domain Eukaryota; kingdom Metazoa; phylum Arthropoda; class Insecta; order Hymenoptera; family Eupelmidae; genus Eupelmus; species Eupelmus azureus. Next base: position 6,200 of record JAPYZA010002517.1, on the reverse strand, counting down.
TTAACACCAACACTAATCTTTCACTATTCACTGGACACGTTAATAATCCACAAGTTTAAATAATAAAATGTGAATTTAGAGCTACCATAAAACAAAAATGCAATTTTAACAAATAATTCTTTTATTACTTTTTTATCGTATTCGTAAAACCTGAATAGAATAAATGTAATAATTTATATTATTTTTTTTTTAATATAAAAATAAAAAAAAGTAGAAATCGTTGATTATGTAACTCAACTAATAATTATATTCATTTTTTTATTTATTTGACGTTATAACTTTACGATTATATTTATCGGAATAAAATATGAAAGTCGTAAAAGGCTGATGCATTGAAATATATTTTTAGCTTTTGAAGCAGAACTTTTATCAGCAGATTTTGAAGAAGAAATACAGTTAAAAGTGGACAGACCTTTTCTATACGAAATATTCGACAGCCGAACTGGGAGTTTCCTCTTCATGGGATTCATTAAAATTCCTGAATACAATTTAAGTTAATTTTTTTAATAACAATTCTTTAATTTAAGACAGATATTATATTAGAGTTAGTTTAAAAAATGTAGTTTGTAAAACCTATCTTCAAACCTTCTATGGATTTTGTACTTCTTTATTAGTTATTTTACCCAGTATCTAAATTGATTTTAATTACCTTCAGTAATAATAAAAGGTATTATTCTTATTTATTATGTAAGAGTGTAAAACTTTTTTACAATTATATGCTTATAACAAAGCCTATTAACAACAAGCTTTATATGCTTACAACAAAACCTATCGACAAGGTGAAATGCTTCAATTTAGTTGATGATTGTGGTATCTTAGTGATTGTAATTTAAACCCTGCAGTCTCATAAGTTTATAACTTTTTAAATAAATTAATTTATTTTTTATAACAGAATTAATTTTTTGCTACTATTGGAACAACGACTAATATATTTTTAGAAATTGTACGGAGAGTAGTTTTAAAAGTAGAAATTTACAGACAGTATACTTATAATTTGTAGTAATATTAATAATATTATAACTGCATAATAGTGACAATGTTTCAATGAAAGTATCAATATACAACACTGTTTTTGTCAATATTATAGTATACTTACTATTAAAAAACGTGTTTGAGTGCACACACATTTTACATTTGCATTAAAAATAGTAAATCTGATTTATTACTACATAAGGCACTGTAAAGCCAAGAGATTTAAGTGACCTTTTGTAAAAATTTTTATTAAATAGTAATTAATTTTAAAGTATTAAAGTATAGTAATTAATTTCTAACGAAGCTAATGTCATAATTATTCGTGGTCTTGATCTTTTCTCTGAAATTATTTAAAACGAAAAGTTTTAAAGTAAAAAGATTTACTAAATATTTTTAAAGCTATATATTCAATTAATTGAAAAAGTTCATATTTGTGCCCTCTATATAAAATGAACTTAATAACACGATTTCAACTATTTTGACCTGATAAATGCAATAAGACATTCTAGAACACGATCCTGAAATTTCCCGAGCATTATTATAGTGTTTGCCGTTTCGGCTCATATTATCCTGGCTCGTACTACACAGTTTTACCCTACGTTAATCATGAACAGTAATAGCACAATTATTATTTATCATTATTCGGTCGTGATGCTTTCCCTTTTTCACAAAAATAAATAATTTATTTTATTTAGATTTTCAATATAGATTCTAAAATTTATGTTATGTTTTAACTTTGAAAATGATTTATAAATATAAAATTAAAATTAAAAATAAAAAAAGATAACAAATTAAAATTTTTTATTTTTATTAAAATTAAATCCTTCAAGACTCTTTATATATAGTATATACACACCAACGTGCACTTAAAGTCTTAAAACTACTAAAATTCACTTTTGCTAAATAGATAGTTTCCGGTATTTTGTTGAAAACCTTATGAAACAATTTTTTCTGTCATCTTGACAATAAAGCTTCTGTAACATTAATGCTTTATTATTCTGGATTATAAGAACTGTTGAAAATTAATGCATAAAGAGTAAAAATATCAATATTCATATTCATCCTCATTTATTAAAATATCACTCGTTGCTTATCATGGAAAATTTAAATATTTCATTCCTTTTTTTAGCTCTAAAAATCAGACCAATTAGCGCATCTTGGAATCCACCACCAACGCCAGTAGTTAAAGTAGATAGACCTTTCTTATTCAAAATAGTTGACGGTGACAATAACGCTTCTCTTTTCACTGGACATATTATTCATCCACAAGTTTAGAACTGATTATGATGAATTTTCATAAGATATATTACGAATAGTACTAAGTCAAAAAAATTTTTTAACATCGTATTTCATTTAGATTCACTAAAAATATTTTCATTATTATGTTTTTTTTTAATCATTTAAATAAATAAACATAGAATTTATGAAAATGATAAGTGTACTTCTTCGTCTTGTAGTTAATTTTTCGAACATCCAATGTAAGAATCATTTATAATATATTTAAGCTATGTTATTCCCTCGTAGAAAATAAATGAGTAAATGATGGCCAATGTTCAGTTTTTTGACCATCTTCAATTATTAATTTTTTATGCATGTTATTAATAAGCAAAATGACAGTTATATTCGAAAAGTACTTTTTTTCTTTTGAAGTAAAGTAAAAATTTACTTTATGAATGTATAACTGCTTAACCTTGCATGTGGAAATTATACGACCTAACGTTAAAATTAGCGTTAGGTACTGTAAATGCTATAACAATATTTTTATGTATATAGAGAGAGTGGTTAAATAAATTAATATTTATATTTATATGGGATTTTTAAACATTTAAGATCCCTTCGTGTTTTTTTACAGATGAAACAAATTAGGTACTTCACTAAATTTTATGTTGCGACACATTTATAGATAATATCGTAACCTACGAAAAGAAAGTTGACATAGATATTATTACTACCTTAATCATTAGCAGTCATAGCATCATTAATATTTTTCAGTCAAAGGAGCAGCCTTATATTCATTTCCGAGTTCTCTAAGGACACCTATTTTAAGAGTGGACAGACCTTTTTCCTTCGTAATATATGATGACAAAAATTATATGTCACTTTTCACTGGCCACTTCAGTGATCTGGTTCATTAAACCTTCACAATTATAGACTTCAAATGAATCTTTTTCAGTAATTGTTTATCGAAGTAGTTAAAGTAAAAATTGTCTTAATTAGAGTTTTGAACTACACAAATATTTTTTGCTTTGATATAATATTATATTGTACGTTGCATTTATTCACTTTATTAATTCAATATATATTTTCTTTTCTTAATATGTTTAATAATAATTAACGAAATATAATATAAATAAGATAAATAAATATTATAAATTTAAAGACTTCGACGGACAATGTATTTTAGTTTCATGAATTTAATAAATGTGTAGCAGAAAATAATTACTTATGATAAATTAATTTATATCAATTAACAAAAATAATTCTTCACTTGTTTTTAGTTGCGCCAACTAATCTGAGTTAGAATTAACTTGTAGTAATTGATAGACTATTATAACAAGTAGATATAGATATATCGCCTATAAATAAACTAATTATTGTTTTTTTCGATATTTCTTTACGAGTTAATTGTTTATCTTTTCTTACTACTTTTTCTAATTCGAAACATTTTAAAGTTACATATTTTTACTAAATCCTTTTTTTACAAAGAAAAGTAAAATGCTTAATTTATTTTTGTAGAAACACAATTCGAGTTAAACAGTATACCTCGTCCAATTCCGAAATTTGATGTGAATAAACCATTCGTTTTTCAAGTTATGGATGCACGCAATGAATTATGTATATTTGTTGGAACTGTCACTCATCCGTAGTTTAAATTTTCTAGAATTAATACTTAATTACTCAATTGATCAGGTGCCTAATAAAAACAATAAAGATTGAACTATTGTTATATCATTACGTAAAAAGTGCATTTAACGTTATACTTATTGCTTCTTGAATAAAGATATTCTCTACAATCCCTTCTTTAATTCACACTATGTATATGTAAATCATAAAATTGGTATTTCTAGAAGTATCGTTCACATTTAATTTAGCCAAATTTTCACAAAACACATTAACAATGGATGTGAACCCTTTTATTTTGACATGGTCAACGCTAAGAAGAAAATTTCTTTCTTCGCCGATCGTATTCTTGAGCAATAATAATTATTATTCAATTTTAGATTCTATTTCTAAGACGTTAGATTTCGATTCGAGCCAAATTTACCATGCCTTAATTTTTAGAGAGCACTGAATAATACGAAATCAATATTACCGTGATCTGAAATATAGATAATCTATTAATATCATAAAAAATACTTTAAGTTTAGAAGATCAATTGTTTTAAAATTTTATTAAAAATAAGATGATATGTCTGTAAAGAAAAAAGTATTTTTGCATTTTCAGTATCTTCAATGACGTTGCAAAATGTAATCATTCATAATCCTCAAAATATCTCCTTGATCCTTTGCAATTATCTTTCTTTGATGTAAAATCTTTTACCAAAATCACATTCTTCTAAAACTAAGATGTTGCCATATTTTCTCGACTAAGCTGATGCATAGAAATCATGTATTTTTAGAACATTCCTTTATTCTCATTACTTTTAAACATTTTTTCTTAATATTCATCAACCTGAAAGCTATCTCTTTGATGAAACATACTTTATCACGATAAATCTTCTGTGATTTTAAATACTCTGCCGTTTTTCTTTTTATTTATATTCACGTAAGCTGATTGTCTACGATTGTCACTTTTATTCGACATGTTGTATTTTCATGAAACTTAGTATAAACATCATCTTAACTTGGAATACAATTTAACTATGGCATGCCAAGTATTAGGTTTACTTACATTTGCTGCTCATCGATAATATACAATTAATAATTTATCAAATACTCATTTTTTTCATTTTTTATTTACATAAATTGAATAAATAATTGATTATAAAATAGAGTTAATTCAATTATGCTATACAATATTAAACAAGATATATATTTCATTAATATTTCATAAAATGACGTTTATATTGCATTTTTAATTGCATGCTTTTATTCCCAAATTTTCAAATAAGAATAAATATATAATACTACACGTAAAAACAACTTTTGAAAAATATATTTTCTACATCTATAAAAGTCACCAACGTACGCCGTTTAACGAATTGGAGTCGATGCTATTTATTTGCAGGATGCCAATCTAATTCGCGCTTATTTTATATCATGCACTTAACGCCACTTAACAAAATTGTAGTTAGAAATCTTGATTACAGCTTTGACATTACAGCTCAGCGCATTGTTAATACATTTATCATAAAAGAGTGAAAGCAACGCTATCATTTTTCAGCGATCCGGGTTGCAGCTTACAGTCTATTGCCGTGGAAGCCAACAGTAACTTTGGATAAACCTTTTTACTTTGAGATATACAATGCAAGAAGCAACGTTGTTCTCTTTACAGGTCATGTTCGTGAACCTATAAGCAGTCATTCATAGACAAAATCATCGACCTACCATAAATCAAGATTTATTTATTAATTTGTTATTTGTCAATGTTATCATGACTAATGAGTTACGCTTATATTTATTGCTCACCGACGTATAACGAAATACATCTTTTATTTATTAATTAAACCATAAACTCAATCCTTTCTCTCGTTTATCCTGATCATTTCAAGAATTTTATAATTGACCATTTCTGCTGTACGATATTAATAACATAGATCTACCTCATTTGTATAGAAGAAACTCTATTTACTTTATATTTAAAGTTACTCTATTAGCATATAATAACTCAATAAAATTTGATTTGTAAATATAAATCGATAAATTATAAAATACTAATTATTAGAATATTAGAATTGTATGTACAAATACATTTTGTGAAACGAACATTAAACTGATAGTTTGATAGATGACAATAAAAATTCATTTTTCCACGGCTATCCATAAAAGGAACTACCATGTAGTGACTATTTCCCTCAATTTAAATGGCGAATAATTATGGTTCATAGTCGATAGGTATTTTCCTATCACAATAATCAACTTCGGAATAAATTCAACTCTCTTCACGGAGCATCCATTGTAGATGTGTATAAACTGGTGGCGGGGCATAACTGATGGAATTTGAAAATCTTTGCATCGATTCCAAGAGAAATATATTCTTATTTCTGTTTACATATCGTATTCTACTTC
>JAPYZA010002516.1:0-24587 GCA_030522685.1 Eupelmus azureus | reverse complement strand
AATATTTATTTAATGAATCGACAGATGAGTATTTGAAAAAAAACAATACTTTTTTCTATAGGTGTTATACAGATAAAATCCGACTCTTTGGAAGAAGAACCTTTATTGTTCGAAGTGGATAGGCCATTTGTTTACTCAATAGTCAATCTTAAAACAAAGTCAATTTTCTTCAATGGACACATTATATATCCGAAGCTGTAGGCAGCGAGTAAATTTTAGAATTAGAAAATTTCTGCGAGGCTGAAAAAATATGCTTGTTTGCAAAATCAAACAAAAGCTGATCAGGTGCATATTAAAATAAATTCTTGCGCCGTAGTAATGTTTTTCCTACAAATGTTATAATTTGTGGAGTTAAAATGCAAATGTTATTTTCTTGCATAATCGTTCCTTAAATATAAATTGGTGTTTATAATATGAAAGTAATATTTAGATATACAGGTGTCAAATTAACCAACGCTAATGTTCGAATTATCCGAAAAAAAAGCTATTTACAGTGTGCATCATCTGTCAGAAACTGCTGTATATCATAACATCGTTATCATTTTTCAGTCGTTGGAGTTTCATATACCAGTGTACCAGCGCCAACTCCGAGATTATTTGTGGATAGACCCTTTTATTTTGAGATAGTCGACGCAAAGAAGAAAGTTCCCCTCTTCTCCGGTCATATTCTTGAGCCGAAAACCAGTCAGTGATAGATAAATTTTGTAAGGGCGATAAGAAATTTGTGAAATATAAACGAAGAGGCGCGCGGTAGCGTCGTAATTACTTTGTATTTTAACAAGAAGCAATTTTAGGCGTAGAAAGTAAATTTATACTTTTATTGAAAATAAGTTGAGATATACAATAAAAAAATACTTCTATGTTTTTTAAATTCGAACTTGCAAAATTTAATAAATGTTTGCTTATTCCTTGGTATGTTTCTCCTTCGATCCTTCGCAATTGTCGTTTCTCGCTATAAAATCTTTCACTCAATGATCTGTCGAAATCGCACTTTTCCAAAACTAAGATGTTGCTTTATTCTGACGACTCGACTGATGCACTGTTACGTCAAAAATCACGTTTTCTGGGAAGTCGCTTTAATGTGTCTACTTTTAAATCTTATAAATTAAACACTACGTAAATCGTTTTAAAATGAAAATTCTTATCTAAACATAAACAAATAGCGTTGCAGAAACTACCACTAAAACTGCTTTATTTTTTAATTTTGCCAGGACTGGAAATCCTCACAGATTCGCTCGTTATTTCAGAAGATTTCAATGTGGACAGGCCGTTCCTCTACAAGATTGTAGACGATCGCAGTCATAAGATTCTTTTCGAAGGCCACGTGAAGGATCCGATTTCATAAAACTGGAATCGCACATCCTCTTGTCGATGACCTTATCCAAATATCAATATACCTGCTATAAATCCCAGGGCTTACGCGCCTATCGGCTGCTTTTTTTATGCGTTTTGAGCTTCGATGATCTTTCAAGGGAAAAATCGCTTCCTTCAGAGGGGAACAAGCCTGAATTAAATAGCGAATATTTGCGTAAAAAAATTATTTAACGTAAGACAAAAGACTTTTTTTAAGACACTTTAGCAAGGATTCAAAATTGTATATCTTTTGTCAAATTAAAATAAAATGAAATTGTTTCTTTGACCATTCCTTAGATAATATTTTTCTTACACTAGCTTCTTGTAAATTTATAGTTCATTGAAAAAACTCTGATAGTCTTATCGTTAACAAACAGTTTGTGACAAGCGCTTATTCAAAACAATTTTTTCGCAGGTTCTCATGCATGGATCAAGCCTGCACCCCCGAAGCCCATCTTCTATCTCAATGTGGACAGACCCTTTTATTACGCTATCGTTAACGCCCCTTCAAACACAGCTCTGTTCCAAGGTGTTAACAGATCACCGGTCGCTTAACGACTTTTATGACTAACTCAGATTTTTAGTTTTCTTCTTAGGGGATAAGCTTCTTTTTATCACGTTTTTTTATAGATTCTTTTCATACGTAATAATGTAGGTATTAAGATAGAAAGTTACTTGCAGTTCTAAAGATGAATGGTGTAACCCATAAAAATATTAACTTTTGATTTCGTACTGGTCAAATACGTATCTTGACATTGTCCAGTACTACTAATAATTAGTGGACCACTACTGTTCAATGCCGAATTGATATAACAGCGGTTCAAGATTTCTTTTCATATAATGGTACAGTAACTTCGACAGTATATAGGTACTGGGCTAAGATTTATTTTTCATTCTCACTACTACAGTTTGAATTATTCAAGCTCTTCAAACTTTTCAAGGCACGAGATTAGAACATAATTTTTAATATGCGGGCAACATATTTTGAAAAATGATGACGATAGAATTGTCCGTTCATCGATTTCTTCACAGGGTTTCATCATCTATACGTCCTGCCTGCGCTTCCGCCAAGGCCCAAGCTCTATCTCCATGTGAATAGACCCTTTTATTACGCTATCATTAACGCCCTTACAAAACTGCTCTATTCCTAGGCGTTATCAGATTGCCCGACTTTTTTTAATACTCCGTGCGCAAAGCTCGATTTCGCGCACGCACAAACAAAAAGCGTATGTTAAATCTCGCTTTGTGCACGTCGTATCAAAAAATACGGTTCGATACATGAGCGAGGAAGTGATTTCAACTTCGTGTGTTATTTTCACCCTCGCTTCGCTCAGGCGCAAACTTCCACACGAGGCTGAGATCACTTTCTCGCACTAATATCGAAATGTACTATATTATCAACTGACTACCTCAGATTTTCTGTTTTCTTTTTTTTTAGGAATAAGCACTTTTTTACGAATTTTTTGGATACAGTAATAGGTATTAAGTTAGAAAGTTATTTGTAGTTTTTAGGGTGAACGGTGTATGTAACTAGAATATATTAATACAATGTGACTATCAATAAAATATTTGAAATAAATATATATTAACCTTGAAGATCACGTTTTATTGGAATGACTGTTGATATAGCACAGCTCTGTTAAAACCAAACAATGGACATTCTCATAAAATGTTTTCGTCAAACCGAATATCTTTCTTGCTCTCATCACTTAAACTTTAACGAACTAAACCGAACCGTACTCTCTTCTGGCACGAAAAGCCAAGATAACTGCATGCCTTGCATTTCTTTAACCCACGTATACCTATATCCTCTCGTGTCTACGTGACTGAAATGACTCGACGCCGAGTATAAGAAGTATAAAAACAAGAACAATAGGACTTGGAGATAAAAAAAAGCATAAACTTTTTAAAATGTATAGAGAAACTTGCGCGCTCACGCAAGTCCGCAGAAAACCAATATTTTCTTTTGTTCCATCATGCCCCGTGCAGTCTCCCAGATTGTGCTATTCTCGCTACCCTTGCTACCACTCGAATTTGCCGTCGATCGTCCGTTCTACTATCAAATCGTAAAACAGCCGCACAAGGAGGCAGCGATCACGCTATTTTCCGGACTCTTCCAAGCGCCGTAAACACACAAGGTAAAGCGCAAGACAACCGTTACTTTTATTTTTAGAGTGTACAAGACAGCGCCGACGTATTTTTTTTAAGAATAAGAGTGCTTAGTTTTTTTTTTTTTAATAATTCGCATGATTGTTTGATGGATTAATTAACCCGCAAGAAAGTGTTCTTTTGGCTTAACTTACATATGTTTAGAGATAAGTGTCATTAATTTTATGGTTGGTTATATGTACCGTTTGTGTAAGGATCACCGAGGGAGTTTACACAAATGGTATGACTTTTTTGGGTAAGGTGGAGGTGTGCTCATTTATTGGAAAGTAAACGATTGTGAGTTGTTCATTATTTACAAAAATTTTTGTATTCATTTTAATCATTCAAACAAACTTAAGCATTCTTTAATAATTCTAAGATTTTTTTTAACAATTTAATTTAAATATGAAAATGCATAACTAGTTTAATACATAAATATTCTCTGCGATAATAACTTTTGAATTAATAATAAAATTAATTTTTTTACTTAGAACTCCACCTTAGATATTCAAAAAAGTTTCATAATTACCTATTGAATTTCCTTTATCAAAACCATGCGCTTTTTATTCCAACATCGATTTATTGACTTTACAGAAGGAGAAATAGATATTAGGTTCGGCGAGGATCCCGAGCAATTCTTGGTCGATCGTCCGTCGATCTTCGTGATCAACAAGGATGAACAGAACATATTCATTGGTCACATCAACGACCCGGCCTCGACGGATTAAGCTCAAAACAGTGTACTTAATCTCATGAAACTTCAATGAAATTTTGTGTTCATCGAGCTTAAAAATAAAACTCAAAAGCTCGATTATTCTTGTACCTTAATACGAAATGAGAAAAAAAATGATCAGTCAATTTACATGTTTACATAGATACCTATATATTTAATTTTATGACCAATATGATACTTAAGAGGGCAAACTCAATGCTCATATATAATACTGATTAAATATATGTAGAATATGTTTGTAAGTTCTAATTTTTATGTTAAAACTATAGAGATTCATTGCACTTGATGCTTTAAGATCAGTATACGTATGTGTGTGTATATATGTGATGTAATTAATAAAAGTTCGAATTAATAAAACTGCACTGACGAAACTTATTTTGTACGTTTATGTTTCCCTGTGTAATGAGAAGCTTATTTTATTGCATTTCCTACTTATGCGATTGTCTGTTATCAAGAAAGAATCGTACCGCTTTTGATTTCCATAAAATGGATTAAAAAATTTTGAAAAACTTAAATTGATAATAAAGTAGCATAAATTGTCTAATTTACTTGCTATCAGCTTTAAGTATAATCAGATTGTTTTTTTTTTAATGTATCTTTTTTATCATCTCACTTTTGTTTCGTAAAAACATTGTAAATTATTCATCCGTGGTTGTTTGTCTTATGTTATCGTTACTTATACTTTTACATCTTTCATATTTTATTAATTTTTTTTTTCAAATTTCTGTTATTTTTACAGTTTTAATAGTTTTTATTATTCTTATAGGAATGATGATGGTTATGAAGATGGCACTCGACGAGGCTCCGCCGAAACCTGTACTACGAGTTGACAGACCATCCTACTATTTGATCAGATCGCCTACAGTGATACTATTTCAGGGTCACGTTTCTGAACCAACTATAATATAGTTTATTTTATTTAGAAAAATTTAATCGCACAATTTTATCTATGTCATATTTGCACACTATATATAAATTTTTTATTTGCTTTCTAGCTTACTGTTAAAAATTTTATTGAAAGAGATTATCCAAAGTATTGTTATAGACTAATTATTAGAATGTAAAAAAATTATAGTCACTACGACAAGCGATGTATTTTAATTAATAAAATTATATTGGTAGATATAGTTGAAAATAATTCACGTGTACACGTCGTTAAAAAAACTAGTTGAAAATTACAAAATTTTTTATATATACTATACAAAAATTTTTTGTTTATAATATGCATATTCTCAATGGTCACACTCCGTAATTATTGCGATTCCGTATAGCATGCGTAATATTCGATTTTACGTGTAAAATTTATAAAATGTGGGAAAAGTTCCACCTTCTTTTTTAAATTTTTTGCACAGAACGCATTAAATTGGAACAGCCACTTATGTATAATCGCGATATTTACACAACAAAAACAGGCCGTAAACTCGGATATCACGCGTATACACAAAAAAGCAATGTTGGATATAGAGGCGTAAGCATTACATCTTTATGTGAACGATGCAGCATTCGGGTCGGTGACCCTTGTTATGTCAATCACATTTGATACGTAATACGTCCTTATAGCGAAAATCGTTATTTTTTATTGCTTAGTTATTTTATTATAAACCAAAGAAATAAAAAATTATGTTTATTATTATATTTTTTCAGAAAATAAAATGAATGTTAATTTTAATGGATATAAATAAACGATATAGAAGTAAGGGTATTTTTTTATTTATTTGATTCTTCATGGATACAAAGAATAACGTATATAATGGAAGCACTAATTTACGTTATTGGCACATTTTTATCTTAACTATGGATAATAGTTAAGTAAGGTAAGGCACATTAAACGGCTGCATTTTTCTTGTCAACCGCGCGTCTTAATGTATAAAAATTAATCAAGAGATCAGATCTTTATAACGATTATTTATCTAAACGTTAAAGTGAGAAAAATACCTAAAACTATCGATATTCATATATAACTGTTGAGCACATATAGAAATGGCTGGAAGACTACATTGTCAAAAGCAAAATGCTATTGCCACTAAATAGCTAACTCTATATAAAATAGCTCAAAAGCTCAAAATAATCGATAAAAAAACAGATCATTCATATGTACTAACAGCACCTTCATCGTTAATTTTTTTGATAAAGGATATTCTGACATAACTAAATTTTTTTTCATCGAAGAGAAAATAAACTATATTAGAAGATCTACAACGTAAAATAAGTCTTTGTTTTATGGAATGACCTTGGCCATTTGAATGATTAGGCCAAATACATTTTGATTAAATGCATTAAAGCTGCCAAAAGCAAAGTAAAATGAAAAAATAATAAACAAAAATGCTCTAATATAACGTTCAAAGTAATTAATACGAAGTCAAGTTAATAATTATCAAAACATCATGACTCAATAGAAATTTCTCAGAATATAATATTAAAGCAATAAAGATGATGAATATTTTCATAAATAAGTTCTTTAGCTAATTATACAACCACCCTCTGGTTTTCCAGATTTAGTTCCAGCGTTTGTAAGCGAACTCTTACGTGAGCTCGGCATACTCGCTGTAGTATCCAGGAATTCTTCATCATTATCGGAATCAGAGTCCTTATTATGCTTACTTCGTGGTTGCACATCTTTCATGTAGTGCTCGATCATATCGTTCTGTGCAAGTATCACCTTACCGTCGTGCAGCATGAACGGCAGACCCTTGCTATGCTGCAGTTGAAACTGCTTCTGAATATAAAATTGATGAAGTTCCTCGAAGGGATCCTTTTCATCTTGCACGAAGCGATTCTTCTTGTTCTCATCAATAATAATCCCGGTGTCAAATGCAAAGCCCACGCGTTTCTCTTGATCATAGCTTGGTTTCCTATTATTGTTATTGTCCTCGTTAAGTAAGAATTCCCTAGTAAAACCCATTGGCATAGCTGAACTTTTCTGAACTTGAGGTCCGTTATAGGAACGTCGGCCATCGAAATCATTGTCGCGATTAGGTGCTGATGGGCCCGGATAAGTATACCGATCTTGAAGCCAGTCAAGAGTCTTGGCATTACCGTCAAACGGTTCTTTATTTTCGTACTCTATACGTTTTTCGATTTCATTATCCTTTGCGACATTTCGCAGTTGAACTGTTTCAACGTTTGGCTTTTGTGTATTTCCTAAATAAAATAAAGTCATACAAATTATAATTTTTCCTGATTTATTATGTGAACAACAACAATAAATTATTTATAATATTCATAATATTTGAATAAATTAATTTTTCTTTTTTTTTATTTTATTGATAATATATATACTTAAACATAGATTTCATTTTGAAACAAAAAAGTTAAATTAAGATTAAAAAATTTAACAATTTTATATAAATAGAATATTTAAAAATTAACTTGTAACATTCGATTTTTCATAAAAACATATTTAGCTGACATAGAAGGTCAAAAACTTAACAAAAAATACAAGTAATAATAGGTACATGAGAGTTATTTTACCAGTAGCCATTCGTAAGTTCAGATCTTTACGTTGATAATCTGGATTCACTGCGTTATTTCTCCAACGTGCACTGTTCATGACGCGCTGAGCCAACTGCTGTATTGTCTGTCTTGGTTCGTCTGTCTCGATAAGATCACGTCGCGGTGGCGGTGGAGCTGAAGCCTTAGCCGGCGTCGAGGAGTCACAAGGATTACCAATTACTCTTTCTCGTGCATTCAATTGACGTAGACGCTCGTAGCTATCTCCTTGGCCAGCAAGAAGACGATCATTGTCTTGCTTTACGACTGAAATTAATATAAAAATTATATATTAAAAAAGATTTTTTAAATGCAATTAATGATTGTCAGAAATCTTACCATTATTATAACCGTAATTATTGAATTTAAACTGATTAACAGGTTTGTTAAGAATTTCTCTATCGAGATCTCTATGCATTCGGAGCCAGTTTAACCATGAATTCTCGACAGTCTCGGTTGATTGAATTTCGGCATCCTTAAAGGCTGCTGAAAGAATAATTGCTGCAGTAGGCTCACGTTGTGTTGAGAGTTTGCGTCTGGCGTGTAGATCTTGGTCTAACATCGATTCAATGCGCGCATTCTCTACTACCTCCTGAATTTGACGCTCTGCTTCCAAAAAGTTACCCGTTTCGAATATTAGGGTTTTCGTGTCCATGCCAAGATCAAACTCCTTAGCAATGCGTCGTTCAGCCGAAGATTGAGTTCGAACATCGTTGTCCTGAATAGCGAAACAATTTTTCATAAAATGTGAAATTCTTAAATTAGTTTTATAATTACGAAACATATATGAATTCAATTTTAAATTAAATTTTTTTAAACTAAGGAAAAAAATATGTCACACTTTAATTAGCACTAATTTTCTTGTCATAATAAACCTTCAGATGTAGTTATTAACACATTTGTGAGGGTGCAAATAAGCAATGTATCAAGGCTAAATTAATTTAATATATTAGGTCATAGTTTAAAAGTAAATTAACTACTAGTAACTAAATATTGAAGTTTACCGGGGCGTGTACTGGTCTAAATCCAAGCTGTTGCTGAGCCCGGACGAAGGGTGACGTAGATACCGGACCGAGCTTCTGCCAAATTGCACCGACTCTTTTAGAAGGACTTAAAATAGGTGAAATGACTCCAGGTCTCGTCATGACAGGATTCTGATTAACCGGTTGGCTGGTGGCATTCGACACGGTGCACGGCACGCGACACGGTTTTGGAGGCACCAAGTCCAACTTAGGCGGTATTACTCCCGGCTTCGGTGGTGGCATAAGATTCGTGATTAGTGGTTCAGGTGGAGGTGGAGGTATTTCTGCACTCTTTTCTGCGCTTTTATTAAGAACAGCCGTCTGCACTACATCCAAAAGATGGTCCAAGCGATTCTCTAGACGGTTCTGGCGATCGCGGTCCAGGTCAAGGACCCGCGTTACCATCTCGTTCTGAGCTGCAAGGATCTAGAAAAAAATTTGTAATTGAATTTTTGCTGGGATTTGTTTTAAAAATCTTCATTTGTTGAAAACTATTAGATAATAAAGAAACTCTACAATAATTGTTTTTATATATTAAAGAATACAAGATAAAAATTATCAAATCATAAAGAACGTGTCAAACTTATGAATTTATTATCTACTTAATCACTAATGAGACTTTTCTAGATTAAAAAAAAATTTTTCTTGATTTAAGAAATTATAAATTTACAATACAGCATAAACTGTTAATTACCTTATTAACTACTTCATTTTGAGAGTTAATGGCACTCATCATCAGTCGTTCTAGCTTTTCAGCTTTCTTTTTTCTAAAAGGAGCGTTGGGAACTTCGTCTGTGTTGACAGCAAAATCTTTTAATTTTCTTGCTTCATTATCAGGTGATGGAGAATCTTGCAAAAATTCAATAGAAAGTGTATCATCATTGAATGTGGCATTATTTGTTATTCCTGTAACATCAGCACTAGTAAGATTTTCATTTTTTTGCTGACAAAATGCTTCATTTAAATTTGGTGGAATATCAGGTGATATGCTTGGAGATAAAAGGCCAAGATTATTCATATTTATATTACAATTTTGTGGTACAATCTCTTGAAATTGACGATACGTTGCAGCCAAATTTTGTCTGAAACTACTTTTCCTTGGTTCTTGAGGCATTGCTCTGTTAGCCATAGAGTTGATTTGACATTTGTTCTGCAAACGCAAAACATTTTCAGCAATTCCATTTTGATTAAGACCCAATTGGCCATGGCAATATGACATTGGTTGATCACTGTATAAGCCTTGATTAATATTTTGAATATTTTGACGTAAAACAGGATTCATTTGAAGTCGGTTATGTTCTAATAATTGATTTTGAAGTAAATTTTGTTGGTGAAGTGCCTGATTTTGTTGCATATTTTCTTGAATAATTTGATTTTGAACATTTTGTACAGTATTTTGGAATGGAATTTCACTAAAGTAATTAGTAGAATAAGTGTTTGGTCTGTAAGTTTCCTTAATTGGCATTTCTTCACATAATCCATTTTGAGTTGCAATTTTTTTATTTATAAGTTGTTGTTGAGTTGTATTAGTAGCTGCATCTCTCACTGGAGAAAGAACTCTAAATGGTTGAGCTAGAACTGTTTCGTTTGACTCTGGTGAATCTGGATAATCTGAGTCCCCTATAATTGAGAAGCAAATTTCAATAATTCTAATAATAAAAATAATTATAAATCATAAAAAGGAACAAGACTTACGTCCTCCACTCCAAACAGGAGACAAAGCTTCTGTTCGGTAAATGGATTCTGGTGGTTGTTGATATTTACAGCGCATCTGTAGATTTTTATTAGTCTTTACATCTTTTGGAGGTGACTTAACATTTGCAGTGGAATCTAAAATTAAATATGTTTTGTATATTTATTGACTTATAATTTACGTAACTATCTTTATATTTAATTTTAAATTAAAATTAAAACAATGAATAAATTTATAGATATAATCACATTTTATAATTCATTAAAAATTCACAACTAAAATTGTTATTTGAAAGAACTGAATCCTAAAAATACTAAATATTCTGCAAATGCTTGAAATATTAATCTTAAAGTTTCTCTAGGTCTGTGTTTATATATTGAAACAAGTGACTACTGAGTTATTCTATTATAATCCATGTTTGACTACATCCTCTTTGACAGAAAATTTCTCAATTTTCTATAAAAGTACAAAATAAAATTGACTTACCAACAGTATCGATGCCCTTGTCGCAGTACTGTTCTTGTCTCCTGACTTTCAGGACTCTATCGATAGAATCATAATACTGCTCAACTCCAGCACGCGTGCCAACTCTTTTAGCCTCTCGATAGCACACCAGTACCTGCTTCATGCGTGACCTGCACTGCTTACCCGTGACATTGTAGCCCTTCTTGTTCATGTACCTGGCCACGCTTTCCCATATCAACTGAGGCTTGGCTGCATACTCCAGTTGCTTCTGCACCTGCTTGTCGGTCCAGACAGAGACAAGCAGTGTGGTGCTCTCCGGGGTCCACTTGTACTTGTGCTCCCCCGAATCACTCATTTTAAAAAAATTCTTCCTACACAATAAGCAGAGGATTAAAGCAAGAATAGAAACAGAATAGAATTGCAGGCGGAATTTTGCAGGTATAAGCACGCGAACAGAAGAAAAACTCACCGGAGCGGCAAAAAAAGAAAAAGATCAACGCTGGGGGATCAATCGGACATTTAATCCCCTCCTTGTTATCCTCACTGGCATAGCGTCGAGGCTCGCATTCAAACGGCCGACGGTTATTTGAAATCCTCCGCCGCTCTCGCTGCCAGGGAGAGAGAAAGAGCCGCGTGGGGGTGGAACACAGATATACAGGCAGGCTCGTATACCTCTCCCTCCCCGGATGTATGTGGGATGCTGTAAAGCGACGCCAACGTCGGACCAATAGCTGAGCGGCCGGACTGGCCGGAGCTGCAGGTTTTCGACGTCCGTGTGAGTGTTTTACAAATGTGTGCGCGCGTTTCGGAGCAGCAACAAGTGGGAAGCTGGCCGTCGAGTTCTCCCTCCACGCGCGATAGCAGCTTTGGGCTCTCTCTCTCGAGTCTCGACTCGTGCGCGCAGGAAACTCGCTTGCTTACACAAGCGCGCAGAGAGCGAAAAAACACGAGATGCACTCTCGGGTTTCTTTTGCTGCTGCAGCGCGTCGTATAGCTATATGTGTGTGGCTGTGTATGCGCAACGTTGTCGCCTTCCCTGATTGAAGCGGAGATTTTTTGCGCCGGCTCGCGCAGCTGCAACCTGGCTCCTGGCTACTGTTATTATGCGACTTCAATTTCCGCGCTTTCACATGACACGACGGCGACGTGTGTCCCAGGTCGTTCTGTAATTTTGCAAGGGAAATTTAGATTTCTTAATAGCGCGAGCTGGTTTAATTGTTCGATTAAAAAGCTCATTTGAAATGTCGCTTGTAGTCATGTGTGTGCGAATATACGTTTAGTTTTTATTGTGTTTGCGAGGAGTTGGAGAATTATAACGATAAAAATTAAATGCAAAAGAAGTAGGAATTGTGATAATTGCGTATCTCATTGTATCAATAACTAATACCTGCAATTGTTAATGTTTACACTACGAGAAATTTAATAAAATATAGTACAATTAAATAACTATAAAACTATTGTTTCTCTCGATTACTCACTTATTCACGTCTCTAAACTTTTTTCCTATTTAGACTTAGAACCAATCAACATTGATAAAACTCGTACCAGAATAATTAGATATTTATTTTTTAATCTTGCCGAGCATCTCGAAAGTGCGACGCACAAGAATGAAAGCAGAGATAGGACTGTCGAACTGGTTCCTTTGTTTTCGTGCGCGAAATTCGCTTTAGCAAGGGCAGTATAATGTGTATAGATATATAGGTATATCAGGGGCCGCGTATACCGGCCAGGAGCGGCGAGTGGAAATAAAAAATATCTTCGGGAGGTTTCGCTGCTGATCGTGGGAAGAACGGCGAAAAATGTAAACAGTCTGGTGGTTTTGAGTGCGGGTAATATTTACCAATTGAAGAATTCTAAATAAACGATGCGCGGAATCTATGTCAATTGTATTGTTGAGTATCCTTGATGTATGTAAATAAACGAGTCGATTGTGACTCATATCTTGTTATGGTATAGACCGATTCAAAAGTTATTTTATATAAACTTTTATATATTTTATAAATTCATTCTTCTTTAAATTAATTTTACTAATTCTGTATAATGCGCAATTCTAATCTAAAATTTAATTTTCACAGCGGTTTTCGCCTATTTTTATTACTTACTATTAAAAATAAAATATTTTTTATGAAAATTAAAGATAAAATAAAGTATTACTAAAATGTGTACATATTAATATATGAGTACTCATGGTCGCTATTTATGGCTTCTTCTCCCAGCTATGGCGCGTTATATTGCCAGAAGCCGATATCAGTACATTCTATACTTAATCAAGCAAGTGTGATATACATGCAACGATAACGCTTACACTTTTTTATTTTTGTAGATACTTTTTAGAAAAGTCAGAGTTATCTATAAAACGTTTGGATAAAATTGGAGAGATTGTTTTTTATTTGTAACGTTGGGATGATAAACCAGTTAAAATATTAAGTTTTTTCTTCATAATAATGTTTATCCCATAATATATGATTCTGTGACTTTTCTATTAGAAATAACGGATTAGAAATTATAGAAATAATCAGTTATGTATCTTTACTTTTAGACAGTTTTGTTCATTACGAAATCAGTTTCTGAAGATTTATGATCATTCCTATATTTGTTTGCAGTAAAAAAAGAATATATGTATCTTAAAGTTTTGTCGATGTTTATATTAACTCGTATTTAGTACCGTAATGAGTTAGATTTCAACTCATTTACGATTGGACGTCAATTTCTTGAAGACAAAAATGGGCTTAAATTATCTAAAAAAAAGTTTTTATTTTTACTATAATGGTTATGGCGATTACTTATATATTCACTTCCGTCATGTATACACATACAGTTTTGTGTAATTGCACAATTTATTTTTCATTACAATTGCAGCTGCATCATTCGTTACTGTATCGCAATGTCCGTGTTTTTTTAATTCTCGAACGACTCGTCAGCATTTTAATTAAATCGAGCGCGCACAGTTCTGACTTTTTCAACCACGCGACGTAAAAAACGTAAATTACGTTAACGCCCCGAGATTACGATTCTTACGTTTCTACTACACCGCGTAACGCGTACAACTCGCGTAGGACCGCACCGTTGATGATTGCGCAAAACCAAACAATTCACGGAAGCGCGTCACCTCCACGAGTGGATCTCGAGAGGTCCTCGAGCCGTTCTGTTTAATTTTTTTTTTTATTTTTATTTTTTCATTTTAGCTCAATGACAATCAGTCGTAGAATAGCGAACGCTACGCCCAGTGCATATCTAGTGTATAGAATGAAACCGAAGGATCCGCAGTTTCTGAGAGATTCGAAGATGTGCCTTTTAGCTGCTAGTGAAACATAACCTGCATGACGTATGCGGAGAGAAGCATATAGTTTGTAAATTTTTGGAGCAGCGCCAGTTTATTTGCATTTTTATAGAGAATGCAGACATTTTATTTTAATGTTTTTTGAGATTATGCTTTTGTAGCTTTTACAAAAGTGCTCGTCAGCCTGGCAGCTTTATTTTAATTGCATTTTTCGGATTGCAAGTGTTTTTTTAAGGCAGGCTGCAGCTGATCAAAATGTTTTACGCTGTATGTAATGCTTGTTACATATGTACAAATTGTTGAGAATTGTATTTTATAGCTGACAAAATGGAGCTGAATAGATAAGGAAGGGTAATATAATCAAAAGAATAGACTGACAGATTGATACCTCACACCAAGAATATGGGTAAGGATCTTGAGTATTCTTAATTATTTACTATTGTAATAAATTCTTGTAAGCTTCCAATAAATATTTAAAGAATTTTTCTCAAGAAAAATTGAATTTATTAATTTTTATTTTCTTTGACAGTATTTATTAAATTTAGTTAAATTCAAATCTTCTAATTATTGAAAACATTTATGTCTTTGTTTAAAAAGTAAAAACATTTTGCAATTTCTTTATAAGTATCTTACTGATAACAAATACTTGTTATTTTTGATAACAGTGATGGCAGGTACAGAGGGCGTGTCTGGGCCAGCAACAGACGAGTCTCTGTCTAGCAGGCTACAGTGGCTACGTCAACGTCGAGAGGCTCTAGAAGACAAACTTGCCCAGAAAAATAATGAATTGAAAAATCTTTGCATTGAGGAAGCAGAATTGACTGGAGTCTTGCCACCTGAAATTCCTCTTGAGCCTGGAGAAAGTGCGCCAAACATTAGGAAAAGAGTTGGAACAAGCTTTAATTACCCTCAAAATTTAATTAACCAATTAAAAACCAGTGGAACAACTGTAAGCCTAGTCTTTTAAGTTCATATGAATCTGAAGAAGTAATTTTTAATAATAATAATTTTTATTTTAATTTTTATTTAGGAATCTGATTTGGAATTAGAACGACAGGTGCAAATTAATAATGCAGAAAAGGCTCTTGCTATTTTAAATGATGCTAATGAAAGTAAAGCTGTAAGACGTAAACAACGACTGATATATCATCAAAGCCAACAAAGGCTACAAGAGTTAAATGCAAAACTTAATTTTATTAGACAAAGCCATGGAGGTACAACAAGGCATGCACAATCTATGCATATTCCACTTCATAGTTCACAGCCACATCTTCAGACAACAAAACACAGAACCAAAAAACCTCGACCCCCATTAGATAGTTCAGGTAAAGATCTAAGTCCAAAAGTGGAGTCTCGTGGATTTCTCCAAGACGGCGGCATAAGCCTGAGTCCCCTCAGTCCTGAGCACAACTACAACACTTATCCAGCCTACGACTATCAAGATCTCAACTATCCACAGCCTGGTTCTAGCGTTGGTTCAAATTCGAACCGAGCCACATACCATGCTGCAAGTCCTGTAGACCAGCGGCGCGTCAATAACGTAAACAAATTTCCCGAGCACGATCACAATGTTAACAACAATGTGTACGTGGCACCTGATCAATTTCGAAGTCGAGCTTACTCCCAAGGTGGTAACAGCGGCAGCAGTAGCGTTAGTCCACATCATTTTCACGACAGGGTATATCGGCCAGTACCAAATACCTATACCGAAGAGGAAAGGGAAAGGCAGATGCATTATAGACAAATGAAACTGAAAAAGCAGCAGGAGATGGAGGAGATGGCGCGAAATCAACAATGTCAAGACCAGAGGTATCACGACAACGAAGTTCATCGAAGATCAGCTCAGGTGTCGTCTTACCACGAGACAGATTTCAACGCTCCCCGCTACGATGCCCAGCATCTAGACTATCCTGTTCATTACAATCATGGTATAGTTTTTAAAAGTGTAATTACTAATTAAAACGTTTATTAAATTCAAAAAGATTTTATTTTTCGAGTATTTGTTTATTAAGAGTACAAAAGCTCACTTTAAATGTGCCAAATAATAAAAGTAAAGTAGATTGACCATATAAAATAATAATAAAATGTTTAAAAATAGCCAAGTCGCATCAGTCGATACCAAACCTTCGTCAGCGAGACAATGTGGACAACGCGATGGTTGGTCCGGATCTTAAGAGTGGCGGCAAGTCCGCGGTCGATGCGTACATTCCGCCAGGTTACTGGATGCGCCTTGACGACGAAATAGTCTGGTGTACAGATGATCAGATGGCTGAAAGATTCGGAAGTCTGGATCGTCGGAAGCAAAGTATCGCACATCATCCGTCCAATGTTGAGACGCAATCGAGGTATCACACCGTCGCAATCAGTGGCAAGAGCGCGGGGATGCCGCACTCGAGGCCGTATCCATTACAGGTAATTAACGTCCAGTTATCTTGTGAAAAATAATTTTCTTAAGGCGGTGACCTAAATAAACAAGTCTTATGAGAGTATTCTTACATTTGAATGTTTTAATGAGAACAAAAAATTAAGAATGTATAATTAAAATCATTTATAAAAATATTTTCGATATATTGATATATGCGGTTTAAAACGTAATATAGTTAAATTTACGATTATAAAATCTAATGAACATTGTTCAATTCACAAATTTAATTTTCCCAAATCAATTTTTTAGCCATCAGTGCACAGCCCCGACAGTGCAGGCAAACCATCCAACAGTCGTATCCTGTTGCGCACACAGTCCCTCGGCAGCGTTGAGAGCTGGCAGCCAGGTGCCTCGTCGCACGACGGTTCGTCAATCGAAGGACGCGAATCCGCAGATGGTAGCCGAAGTGTCAATTTGAAGCCGTTGCCGCAGCAGCAGCAGCAGCAGCCAAGGGCAATTAGGCGGGCCTCTCAACATAATCCGCTGGTCGGGCCGCCGACGAAGGAACGCATGCCAGTACGCAGCAACTCAATACCGTCCAACAGGAAGGCAAGAGAGCAGCAACTGCAACAGCAGAAATCTGTAGAAGAACAGGAGCAACAGCAGCAACAGACTCAGAGGCCTCCGCCAGTTCCACAGAATCGATTCGTCGAGAGCCGTGTGCTAGAGATACCCGCCGAATCCAAACCACCTCCTGGTGAGTAGATTTAGTATTTTTTGGCACAGATATTTTATTTTTTATTTTCACTAAAAGATTTTGGATTAACGGTTGCCTTCAAAAAGAAAATGCTTATATTTATTCAAAGATATCTAAACAAAATAGAGTAATGAAAATTTTTTAATACTGAAACTTACATTCAAAAGAATTGATAAAAAACTTAAAAAAAATTTACTACTTATTAATTTAACTATATAAAAAGTTTAAAAATATTTAAGTAACTTAAAGTTGATGGCCAGATTCATTTTTTAATACAGAGAAGCAGCAATTTATTTAAAAACTTTTTATGCATATGCCATATGAGGATCTTTATTCTAAAATGAAAATAATTGTTTAGCATCTCAAGAAAACGGCAACGAATCCGTTATTCCTCTAAACTCGCCAACAAATCACACGGTCGTACATCCCGGCAAGTATCAGCCATATCGGGAAGAGACGAAGCCTTTCGAAATGTCGGACTTTTATAAATACTCGACAAAGTACCGTAAAAGGGTGGAGGCGAATGCCGCGAACGAGCAACAGCAGCAGCAAACGACTCCGGCCAACTTGAATACTCATAACGATCAAAACCAGCCAAACAACCCGATGCAAAGAATTCATCAACCGGTGCAACGAAATACTTGTCCGTCTTATCCATTAAGATAATAGCTTTTTTTTAATAATTAAGATAATCAATTTTAATAGAATGTGACTCAATTGATAACAGTTGTTGTTTTTGACTTGTATAAAATGCAAATTTGTTACGTTAATTAATAATTAATATTAATAAAAAAATGAAAATTATTTTAAATATGACGTATTTCAAATAACGAGCTTATTTAAAATTTAAAAATGTAAATTTATAGAAGTTAAATTAATATAAAAAAATTATTATTTTATAAGTTAATAATTGAAACACATTCTACTGAAATAAAGCGAACAATTGATTGATTTAAAATAAGATTAATTTACTTTTATGACGATTTTTCGAATGTTTTTAACTAACACATCACTGCCACGATTATAGATAGTATTAGAGAATCGACTGAATGAAAATGTGGCCTTAATTTTTATTGATATATTAACAGAATATTTTGCGGTGATTTTACGATTTATAGTACCTTAGTAGGATATAATATATATTATATATGTATAAAATGTAACGGCACCGTTAAGAGCCAAAGATTCGTCAAGCAAAGTGTATGATTTCGTTAAAATTTTTCTGATATTTATTTGATCTCTAAAAATAACTTCTGAGAAGAGAGCTACTACAGTTAAGATGTACTGTTACTTAACAATAGGGCTCAATGTATACTTTTTTACTGGCAATTTGTATTTTTAGTGCCTTGTTAGAAGTTAAAAATTCATAAATCCGCTGTTCCTTTTTATTTTCTTCAAAAGCGCCGAAGAGTATTATGATAAAAATTTCCTTGGTTCGTGGAGCATACGAACTACTTTATTACTTCCAATAACAAAAATATATTATCGTAAGAAACGAATTTAAAGCCAATCATCAATGTTTTCCTGGTCCATCGAGCTTGGCTAAATGTACAAATTAACATCTAAGATACGCAGACAACCTGTGCGATCGCACAGCCCAGGTAATGTAAATCTAAAGATTACGCTTTTATTCTGGAAATGTGCTAGGTTCGCAGTTTATTCATACCGAAGGACACGTTCACGGACGCGTTCACTATAACAGCGAGCAAGAACTTACCGTCGATTTTTCAGTTTATAGTTTATTATTTTCTTTACGATATTTAGCCTAAAAAAGTCAGCGGACGAAGAAAGCTAAGACTCGCTAGAAAAACACCTGTGTGAACGAACGAGCGAACCTCTTTCACTTTTTTCCCGAATCGTTACTTTTATTTAAACGAGAACTCGGTGTCAGCCTGCTACCATTTAAGAAACATAACGTCAATAGGCATTTACTTGTCTTGGAGATAATTAACAAGAAAGTTAAATCAGCCGTGGCCGGAATTTTTCAAGAAATAATAGAGTATAACGACTCTCCGAGGTTAATAACAATACAACATTATATCAACAACGTCAACGATAATTACTTTAAAAACAGGCAGAGCAGCAGACTAGCACCAAAGTTCTACAATTGAAGATTTTAAGTCTTCTTACAGTACGTGATTTCTTTTTTCATTTGCAATCTTTTTTAGTCTTCAGTAAGCGCCTCTCATAAGCGTGTCGTGCTATCAAATTGTACCGAATAGATCCAGCCTTGCATAATAGTGGCACGAGTTTTTTAAAGTACTCCAAAAAAGTCTAAAGTTGAACATAGAAGGTATACGCGACAGCAGGCGGTGATCTTCTCGATATTTCAGCTTTATTTTGTGTTTTCGTATTTTGGAGGTCCTCTCATTTCGCTATCCAGTCATTCAGACAAGACAAAGGCTACGCAGAATTTGCTGGCAATGCATCTTGATGATGTGCAAAAGGTGGGAGACTAGTCGAAGTAAACATCATATTCAGACCAGTCGGAGTCATCAGAGTCTGAAACAATGTTGACAATGTCTTGCAAGTCATCTATGTTATACATCCAAAAACTATCCCTGTCATCCATGAAATCCCAGAGTAACAGTTGCTATAAAGATTTAATTTTAATTAATAATATTCTGTAATATTCAAGTAAAAAGGTTTGGAAGTGCATATAAAGTTAATTATATTGACAAATTAAGTGCTTATAAATATTTATACTTAATTGTCTTTAAAATATAATTTATTATAATTATTCTTTTCTTTTTCCTTTCCTTACGAAGAAAGCTTATTAATATTAATAAAATTTTTTTTTAAATGTTAGAAAATTTTTTTAAAGCACTTACAGTTGAAACATTTAGATTATACATAAAAGAACATAATAAATTATAAATTGATACTCACATTGTAAAATATAAATTATACTCACGCGAAAGATATCAATATCATTTTCAGCATTACGACGTTGTCGTACGGGAGGACCAACATCAGTTTTGGTACCATCTGGTAGAGCGTGAAGGTAGAAGCATTTATTACCAAATGGACATTTTCCTCTGCCTTTATTGAAATATTTGCAATCTTTGGTACTGTAAACAAAAAATTTTCACTATTAATCTTCAACCCTACAGTTAAATTCTCTAGATCTATAAGGAATTTAAAAATTGCTTACCTCAGAGCATCCTTGTAATCCGTTATTAGTTTATCCTTATCTTCTTTTGTATCTACCCAATACAGACTGGGACAAACGAAATCTGAAGGAACGCGACACTCTGGACATGCCCTGATGATTTTATTGTCAAACTGCTTGGCTTTACGCCACTTGCGAATGCAAGTCAAACAGAAGCAATGATTACAATTTGGTAAAATTCCAAACCTTTGTTCACGTGATGATTTTTCCATAATTGTTTCAAAACAAACACCACATGACTTTTCTCGGCTACGTTGAATAGCAAATGAGAGCTCCATATTAACTTCGTGTTGTTTTACGCATGCCTGCAGAAAATTTATTGCATTAAAATGTAATTTTACAGAAAAAAATATGAGAAAAATGATAAATTTATTTAATAAATATTTTTTTTTATACATTTTATATATAAAAAAACGAAATCAAATAGTTTTAATAAACTAAATTTCAAGAAAATTGACGTTGTTGTACTTACATTTGTATGCTTCTTTCTCAGTTCTTCGTTGTAAGGATGAAGGGCTGGTCTGCTGCACATGTCGCAGATATCCCCATGAAGGTAGGTACAGTTGATTTTCTTACAGATACCACTTGATTCAGCATAAGGACACAGAGGATCTAGGGAAGAGAATGATGCTTGCCCTGAAGCTGGATTAACTACTTGAGCATAAGAGAGAGGGGCTGTAGTACCAGATGCACAATTTTCAGCAAAAGATGCATTGGCACTAGTGGTTGCTGAAGATGGCACAAACTCTGGAGCATTTACCCATTCTTCAGCAACCAAACTACCATCCATACTGAAATTATTAAACATTACATTAATTTTTATCAGATGCATGAGATTGTCTAGTCAAAAATTTTGATGATGATAAATTTAATTCTCCAATTTTTAATAAATAAAGAAATATTTAGTCAAATAATTAAAATTAAGAATAAAAACAATTATATTTACTTTTTATCTGAAATTGTCAGAGTACTACTTGTTGGAATTTCTGAACTCGAATTTGGTGACTCAGGTTGGTTACTGTGAACAAATCGACATCTATTGCCAAATCTGCAAGTGCCTTGTTTAAAAAATCTGCAGTGCAAGTATGAAGATGATGAAGAGCCTTGTGAACTTCCTGACTCACTAGGAGTTGTTTCACTTCTGGCTCCTTGTGTATGTCTATATCTGCAGTTACTGCCTTCTCGACAAATTCCATTTTTGAAATACCTAGAACAAAATCATTATAAAATATTTAAATAGAAGTTTGTGATAAATGTGTCATTTGAATGGTAAACATTAAGAAGTCATTAAATAGAGATAACTTTATTCTTCTGCATGGACCATTTAATATTAATATTTATTGATTTATAGACCAATTATAATTACTACAATAAATATATAAAATTGATTAAACTTTCAATGTTTTTTAGATGAAAAGAATTTTTATTTTATAATATAAATTGAATTTGAAAACACATTTATAAATTTAAAAAATATTAGCTATCAATCTTTTATTTATTTATAACTTAGGTAATGATAATATAATGATTAATAAATCATTAGTTTACTTAAACTTTTAATAAAATAAATATTTTATCAATATTTTGTTAATCCTTTTATATTATAAATATTATGAATTTCAATAATTTAAAAAAAACTACCTATATTAATTATGATAAAAATATCTTTTTTTACTATAAATAATTTTAATAAAACCTTTTAGTAATTTAATAATGTTTCTATTTACATTTGATACAAGTAATAGATTTGTTTGATGTTTGATAAATAAAGTTAGATCAGCTCTGGGTAATTCTAGTCAAGCTGTGTTTGATAAATTTAGCTTAAAAACAAATGTCCTTTGATAATTGGATCAAATCAGAGATTATTAAGGTTGACAAGAACTACAAATCAAGTTTAATTATCAAACAGATCTCTTGTAAGAATGTAAACATTAAAATAAAATCTACTTAATATTCAAACAAACTACAAACAGGTTGATGTACATCAGTGTTTCAAAGCAAGTTTGTAGAAAGCTCTGACCGATTTCCATCTTTCAATACCGACACACATTTCAACTCATCTTCTAGCACATCCTCAGATCATGATCATTTCAACCAATAACCTCATCCCAGCTAATCGTACTCTATCTCAACAATTCGAACCAACTGAAAATCTATCAACTGCCACCAAACACTACAACTATACTTCTTCCAGCCTCTCAAAATTCCCTTCAACAGCCAGTAATCCACAGAGAACTCTGTTCTCGCAAATCGCCGCCTCTCAGTCAATGCCAAGAACCATAAAGCAATTAAAAAGGAAAAAAAGTTAAAACTCGTGAAAACAAAAGAACGTAATGTTTACACTCGGAATTCTATTGACGTTTCACCCTTCTCTCTCTCTCTCTCTCTCTCCCATTACATTACACATAGCATATCGCCAAGCAGAGGGAGAGAGCGAGAGCGAGCGATTCCCTCCGCGACAAGCAAGAATTCACTGGCTGGCTGGCTGGCTGGCGGGCGCGCGCGCACCTCGACCTCGTCTTCGCGCTCTCGGGTGGGGAAGCAGCGGGCGCCGCGCGACTCATCGCGCCAATTAACGCATGACTCGCCATAATTGCCGAGAATATCTTGGGGGCTGACGATGAAAAAGGCTTATAGGTAGGCGCTCTCGGAGGAGCTACTTACCGGCAAACGACGTTTTGGGTCCAAGTGTCGGCCATTTTCTCGAGTCCTCGGGTGAGCGCGCGCTGCTGCTGCTGCTGGGCCTGCGCTTGCCAAGGCTTGGCGACCCTCCCGGCGGCTATCTGCCTCCGCCTCCTCGTGGCCCCGCCGCTACTCGTGGTGACGAGGCTGCTGCTACTGCTGGCGCCGCTCCCGCTAGGACTGCCCTCAGCTCTGCAGCAGCACAGCACCAGCGGCTGCTGCTGCTGCTGCTGCGTTGTACCTCCGAGCCTCGCCGAAAACGCCAAGATCACGCTGCTGTCGTCTACGTCGCCGCTGCGGCTGCTGTTGTCTGCAACTTCTCCTCTTCCAAATATCCTGCACACCCACTGTTTTGCGTACACGCCCCGCGTACTCTCTCTCTTTCTCTCTCTCTCTTTCTCTGTCGTTTGAGCGCGCGCCTGCAATCTCCTCGGCTATATATCGCGCGCACGGGGACACAAACGGCTCTTCTTCGGATGCGGATGGAGAAACTATGTGTATAGCAGCTTCCTCGTGCCCGCGCGCAACGGTTTCCGAGGGAGAGAGAGAGAGTTGTATAGCCACTCAGCAGTGATCTGTATTTGCACTTGGCTACTTATTGTTGTTGCCCGCGACGGGCTCGCGGAGCTACTGTGCAGCCTGTGCTTCTGTCTCTCTCTCCGCGGTCTCGCTCGCTCTCTCACGAATCGCGATCGAGGATGTGTGTATACAAGTATATGTTGTGTGTTGAGAAAGAGAGAGAGAGAGAAAGAGTATAGGTGCTCAACACGCGCAAGACGACGATGATGATACAGCACGCGTGCGCGCGCGACTTTGCCCTGGCTGCGACTGCTAGCTCTTTCTGTGTGCGCGCAAGCGCAGACTTTGCGTCAGTGTCCGTATAGTGTATACGTTTGCAGGGCGTAGATTAGAATAGGGATATAGCACCACTACTACGACGCAATTGTGTACACACCTATTCTCACGAGCTCACTTACCTTACGATGTATATCTATCTAGATATGTCACACTACACGAATGTACACACACACGTGTTCAGACGAGTTTGCACACTCCGCGTTATTCTCACACACATGCAGACTTGGCCGAAAGAAATAAGAAACACGATTGTCCGTCTGTCTCCATTTTGCACTGCGCTTCTCGATTGTACAACGAGTGTTTACGTATAGTCTTACGAGAGAACTGGACAAGCTATACGAGACGCACACTCGAACAGAGAGAGAGCAGTGTATTCGTATTACGAAAACAAAGAGAGACAGATGCGCACGCACACATTTACTAAGAGTGAATAAGTAAGTTTTTCGAGTATTCGCAGGTTTATATACCTACTTAAATGAGCATCAGGGGTTGAAACCTGGGACGGGGAACAGGACTCAGAAATGGGACGGGGGAGGACCGAAGATTAGCAAGGTTCGCATTGGAATGCGC
>JAPYZA010002515.1:0-33831 GCA_030522685.1 Eupelmus azureus | reverse complement strand
CCATCCGCACCCAACCCACTAAAAAACCCTCTCACCCAAATCCTCAAATCCAGATGCAGCAGCGCACAGAGCGCGAGTGCAGCCGCACTATAGTTCTCCCCGTAACCCACAGAGCCGCCTCTCTCGCTCGGCACACACTAGCGCACCACTGCTCCTCTCGCTTCTTATCTCTCGCTTCACTAACCTATCTCGCTATCCTGTGCTCGCCGATAAAAAGCTCCCTCTCTCCCTCTCTAGCAAGATATACTCAGATCCCGGCGCGATGTCCACAGTGCAGCCCGAGGGAGAAAGCGACTCTCATAGTCACGCCCCTGGGCTCTATCTCTCTCACTCTCTCACACACACACACAGCCGCGAATATCTACGTATAATACAGAGAGCCGAGAGAGCCAGCCTGGTATATTAACCAACTCGAGCAACAATAACGTGTCCAGCGCGCCAACGAGCCATGCAGCGGCGGCGGCGCGCGGGCATATTTCTCGTCCCTCCGCTAGAAGCAGCAGCAGCAGCCCCCTCAAGGTCGTCCGGATACGCATTTACGTGAATGAACTTCAGGTAGCTTCTGCCTGTGCGCCTCTCCTTCTTCTGCCGCTTGCTCGCTCGCGCGCGCTCCGGGCCGAAAAAGGAAAGGAACGTTTTACTGGCCGAGAAATCGCAGCCGCCGACGAGAGCAGCGATTATACCGAAAGTAAGGGAGAGAGAGAGAGCGGATGCTTTTTGCAGCGCGCTCAGACGACGCGCGCGCAAAAGGGCTTTGCTCTTATTCTGTATAGCGCCCGAGCGAGCCAAGCTTTTTCGCAAAGGCATGCGCGAGCGCGCTCAGGGAATAAAGAATTTTTGACCTTTCTGGTGGCGAGGATATCTTTTTCCTCGTTAAAACATTTTTATTCTTTGCGGGGAGTGAGGGTGCAGTCTATATTGTTTTTCTAAGCGACCTTTTTTCAATTGTGCGACTTTGAGAGAGCTTGATTGCGAGATTCGTTTGCGTGTGGGCCTATTTTATAGCTATGTGGGTACAAAGGTCGAATATTTGAATTTTTTAAATGTGTTACTATCGTACCTCGTACTGTTTCGCAACGAAAAAGTGTTCTTGACAGTCTTTGCTGTTCACCGTAAAAAATACAACCGTCTAATAATTTTCGCCGCGTCCCGTCTTTTTATTTTCACAATTGCCTCTCATCTATTTTAAGTATTTCATAAATTCCCGGCGCTCTCGAGCGTGGACCTTGAAAAACAAATTACGCAGTCTCTAAACCACTCTAAAAGTTATAAAACTTATACCCGAGTATTATTTATGCAGAATAAATCGCGTCCGCGCAATAATAAACCAACCAGGAAAATTAAATACAAAGCGATACTCTCTCTCCCTCCGCTTGGCCATTTCGCTAATTTCCCTCGTAAAGCAATCTAAGGCCGCGCATCTTGGGCCCATACTTGTAAATAAATCTCTATTAATCCAGCTGCCGCTGCCGAGTAGATCCGCATACGAAAATAGCCCGAGCTCGCTGCAAAAACTCGGGCTAGAAAAATAATTGCCCCCTTTTATAGGCGTCCAATTTTTCAGGACAATTTGCAATTGTGACCGAGCTTGTGAGTAAAATCGTAAAATAAATCCTCGCGCGCTAAGCAGTCAGGCGGGAAATCGCCGGAAAAATAAACGTTGTGTGGCGTTTATAAAGGGGAAAGAGAGTCGCAATCTCGGCCCGAGGGCTCGAAATGAACTCTCGGGACGCGGCGACAATTATTGCCCCATAAATAATGTCGCTCTCTCTCTCTCTCTTGGGCTGTTGCTCGCGTGACACGGCGCCTCGGAGCGAGCGTAAAACTCTCACAGCGCGCTGGATTTTTCATTTAAAATAAGAATATATAAAGGGGGATGATACTTTCAGGCTTTCTTGTATTTTCTCGATCGGGAGCGCGAGTTTTATGAAGGAGGCCAGTTGCTTTGCTCGGTTTTTGGTAATATCGAGCTTTTTCTTTTGCCGGTGCTTTTGATTGGACGAGCTGCGGGGGGACGGGATGGTCTTATTTGGTAATTTTAACGTTTCGATCTTTATGGGCCCGGGTTATGGTTATGGCGATGCGAAAGTACTTTGCGCCTAACGTCGTTAAATACTTTGTTTCAGAGCTTCCAGCATCAAAATCGATTGATCCGCTCCGATCAATTTTGAAAATCAATTCAAACGCCGCCGTCAGTTTCCTGCGGCGTCGTGCTTTTTACTCTAAATATAGCTAGATGGACAATCAGCGTTTATGTCGCTACGAAAAACAAGTTCTACGAGAGCCAAATGGGCTTGACGAAGCTAAACGAAATGAACTCGCCTAACGATAAAATAAGTGCAGAAAAATAGCTATTTCCCTCTTGTGTACCAACATACACCCAAACCACGTCCTTCGACTTTACAACCCTCAACCCCGCATCCCCCCAAACCGACAAATCCTCATATTAATTAATACGCACACAAAAGACACATTTTCGCTCTCCACACTCAAAAAGATCCACACCGAAGAAGCCGCTGCTGCTTGGCAATGCAGGCACGTCGTCGCGGGGGCAGCGAAGAGAGATCCGATCGCCGCAAGATTGCTTTCCAGTAGTAAAATGAAAGAGCACGTTTTTGCCTGCTAATTAGACATCCGCGCGCCAAGCAGTTCTCCCCCTCTCTCTAGCTAGCCCCTAGCTAGCCTCTGTTTCTCTTATTTTCAGCCAGCGCTCGAGCGCTTCTTCTTGTTCTTCTTCACGTGCAGCCGGCTCCCTCAAGGACGAATTGGGCCCCCGATCCACGGCAGCGCGAGCCAGTCTTCATTGTGCATATATATAGACACCTACGGCTTAGCGGGAGCATGCAGCTATGGCTCGATGTGTACTATAGAGCCTGGCGGAATATCGAGCGAGAAGGATTCAAAACTCATTAGGCGGCACGGTATAACGCGAGTTTACGCGCTAATAAGTTTCTGTGGTAGCAGGCCTTCTTTCCATGGCTTTTAATATTCGCTCTGTCGATAGCTGCATCTGCGGCTTTCCGCGCGATGTACACCTCCAGTCGGCAGGACGCTACTGTGCGTATTAAATATTTTACGCTTCGATCTTCCCTCGCGGTTTATTTATTTTTCTCGCGATGCCAGCCACTTTATGCGCCGCCGGAACGATGAAGAAATATCCCTCCCTATAAAATACCTTAACGCTCAAGCTGCTTAACTGTACAGGCTCGCGCTGGCCATTTCGTCCGCGCGCGTATTATGCACACAGAGCTACTGTCAGTATTCAAACGACAAGGCTGCATCATATTTTATTCGGCTCTCCCGGCGCAATTAAAATACTTATGATCGCTACTGTATAGAGCCTCGACCATAGCCGTATATCTGCCCACAGCTCCTAACTGGCTGTATGCGCAGCTGACCATCTCTCGCGCCCCCATCGACGAGACTGACCTTTCGCCCAGCGCGCAAGCCATAAGGAGGCGAGCCAAGTCGCCGCTTGTATATATCTATACCCAACAGACACAGTACGAAGCGCATCGAACCCGTAATTATGGGACTGCCATTTGCGGGCTCGGCGCGCGCGCGAGCGCACGGCTCTTTGTAATGAGGCACGTTTCGATTCCAACGTATCACTCGGCGACGCGACGTGTAAGGAAGATACGAGCTTTATTTTCCCCCGCTCGTTTTTTTACGTCCAGTGGATCTTTATTGACGAGCGGGAATTTTCTCGGCCGAGCGGTTATTATTTACTTAAGAGCCGAGCTGCGAGCTAATGATCCTGATGACCGGTGCTCGGACGGGTATTTTTAAGGATGGCCCGAGTTATTGATTTTATCGGCGGATCGATAAGGTCAAGTTCAATTTTACGACATTGATGGGCCTGCGGTTGAAAGGGATTTCTTTTATTTTGGCTTGGATTAGATGTGCGCGGCTTTTTATCCAGTGCATATTTTTGAAATTCTTCGGTATCAGATTGCATCAGGATGAAAGCGCTGGCTGCGCTTGAAACAAGATTAATTTAAATTCAGCAACACCCTGGATGTATCCAATTAGAATCGAGCAAAGTTATTTCGAACTCCCGCAGAGTTGTTCAATTTCATTTAAATTTTGCGGCGCGTGGAAAATTTTAGATATTACCGCAACATATACTTCAACTACACGTGTTCCTTCGTCCCTCGAATATTTTACAAAGTTTAATCAATCCCCCGAGTGTATTACACTTTTTCCGCGAATAAATTATAATTTACAAGCAATAAGTATTAAAAGTATTTTAATTAGCCGCGCGCGATTTATCATCGAGACAAAAAACTAATCCGATTACTTTTTCAAGCTCTTTTTCCATCACCTCCCAGATATGATTTTCCAAGATAAACTCCAGCACGAGTCCTTCGCGATCCCCACTCTTCCACCCTCAGCCAAGCCGCGGCACGAAGATTTAACAACAGGCGCAACTAGGCGCATTCCAGAAACTCGGCGTCACCCACCTTTATACATATACACAAATACACACCTCAAGCCTGCGCGCTCCCCCGCTAACACACTTAATCTCCTCCTCCTCCGCTGTATATCCGCCCTTTAACAACTTTGACCCAAAAAGCCAGCGCGCGGCATTTAAAGCCAGCCGAAAATTACCTCGGCTCGTGTGTCCTCGGCGAGTTCCCTTCCGAAACTAAACTCGCGGGCCCATAAATAACGCGCGCAGGTATTTCCGCTGGCTCGAGCCTGCCTGAACAAAGCGCAATAAAAGCTCGCTCCTGACCTTCCTCAGCAAGCCGCAGAACGGAGGGCCAGCTCCTTATATCGCGCCGTAAAATCGGGTGACAACGGCCCCCTCGACCCTATCCCGACGAAGACAACGATGAAGTCGACCTTCGCGGGGCCCGGTAGTCTTCTTCTTCTCGTCTCTGCTTCTTCTACTTCTTCTTCTTCTTCTTCTTCTCTTTATTGTTCGTTGTTGCCGCTGATGGCCTAGCCGCGCTTTTCATGCCGTTTTAGCGATTTTACGAGCCGTTTACTCCTCGCGGTTTTGTTGCCTTTGAGAAACATATACGCGAAGCGATGAATTTCAAATTTGTCAGCCGCGCGATTCAGCCCTTGAAAAGGCTTGGATCTTTTGTCGATGCGGCTTAGTGATGCTTTGTGTATGTACATGGATAGTTGTATGGAAAAGCTATTTCATAGAGTATATAGGCGCGACGTAAATCGAGGGGATTATAATTGAAAGTCGCGATTATAATAGAAGAGCACTCGAATTTATTTAAAGCCTGGACGATAAATTTCGTTTTTTGTGTCCAAGTGCATCTTTTGAGCCAGATTGCCGCACGTAAATTTTATCGACGTCAGTTATTTTTCAAAAGCATGTTTCTATTACACCGTTTTAATCTATATTGTCAAGATAAAATTAATATTTATCATGGAAAATCTCGGTTTCGTGTCATCGCGCAGTTTGACAGTCCCTCAAAACGCGCGTCATGTAGCCCGCCGTCATTTCCGTAACGCGAAATTCACATTTCGCTCGACAAGGATCTTTATAGTCGCTTTGTCCCAGTTAACTTCTCCCCCCTCGTTCTAAAAAGCAGATAAGAAAGAGACTTAATTGGCAAGAACTATTAACAAAGTCCACAAATCATCTCTCTTTACTTAGAGAGCGCACAAGCCTTGCGCCCTGGATGACACTTTGATTTTAGGCGACCCTAATACACTGACACGTCCTAATGACACGTCGCATTGCCGTAAAAAGTGCCTCTCTTGACTTTCTCCGCAAAGACGCACGTGTAATCGATCAGCGGGAGTGCTAAAAACGGCGGAGCCTCGAAACCCTCTTGCGGATCGATGAACGGAAATTATAGCTATACGTTCATCATCACGAATCGCTTGTAAAAAAGAGCCTCGTCGCGTATGGAATTCGCGCAAAAAAATTGCGCTGAACAGAGAAAGCCTCGAGTTCTTAAATTGCCGGCGCAAATTGGCCTTTTATCTAAATAAAACGAGCGAAATTCCGGCGGTGTGGTCTCTGAGCTTCTCCGCTTCTTCTCTCTTTTTTTAACGAGCTAAAATTTTTGGTTTTTGGCTGAGGTGAGCGCGGTCTCAGCTGTGAACTTTTCGGAGAAACTAATTTTCGACTGGCTCTTTGGACACAAAGCACGCACGGATTTTATGCTCATTGCTGACCCTAAGCGCGGCGCCTTTTTTGACAAGTTTGAAGTAATGTTTCCAATATTTCTGACTTTTGGAAGATGCCTCGTCGTTGGTAGATTCTTTTTATTATTTATATTAGCAATTGCCTTGCGATTTGTTAAGCAAATAAATTTTTACGGGTTTTCTTAGCGAAGAGTTTTAGGAGATTATTCCGATAAGTTCTTACAAAACTTTATTACTACGGCTGTTATGGATTTATTTCTTTTTTGTCCACATGGTAATTGGCTCTTTCATTTCTCGGAAGAGAACTCATTTTAATCCAGCTTAATAGCGTCGTTAGCCCAAGCACAATAAAGAGTTACAACTATCACTAAAATCTTTCCTTAAATCCGAAAGTTTTTAAAATTCTTGTATTCAACTTCGACCATTCCAATATCTTACATCCAAAGGCTAAGTTTAGACATTCGCCTCAAGCTCAGCTCCCAAACTTCTACAACTAGAACGCAAATTAAACTTTTAATTAACGACTACTCCTTCACATACCTCCCAGCTAAACAAAATAATTGCGACAGGCAAAAAAAAACAAGCTCACTTCGCGTCAACATTAATATCCGCCAACGAACCAATTCGCCCCCCGAAAAAACACGCGCGCGTCAACGTTGCGAGGGTCGACGTAACGAGGTCGCAGCCCACATAAAAACAAAAGGCCACGTATAGGGCTAGCACCCACAAAAAAAAGAGGAACAACAACGAAGAATCTAGAACGAATAGCGACGCACCTTGGCGCGTGCAGTTAATGGCGCGACCTTAATGGAATTAAAGTTAGGGTATAGGAAAGGGGTGCGCCAGAGGGGCGCGGAGCTTAATGCCTCCCCCGATGTCCTCCCAGGGGAGGAACGCGCCGCTAAATACGAAAGCGCGCGGGGGTGCGTCGCGTGCGCGTCACCCGAGCGTTGGCTTTTTTATTACGCCGCGAGCTGTTATAACGGGGCGCCGGGCTGTTTATGCGAGCTCGGAATTACTAGAGCAATTCCCGTGGTGGTGGGCGGATTCGTGCGTGCTGATTGTTTACGACGTATTAACGTCGCTCTTAGTTTCTCGGAATCGCGCGCCGGGGATTTATGGCTTTCATAACGCGATTTGAGAGCGGATTGCCGAATGTGACGAAACGGTTTATTTTAACGATAAATCGGTTTTAGGCGATTGCGAAAGTCGCGATAGATCGAGGTTGAAAGATTGTGCTTGGCTAAGTTTTTCTGCTTGTGTTTTATTGACATTAATAGTTTATACCGTGCAAATATTATTTCAGCGATCTTAATCTAACACTCAGAAAATTATTGTGACGTTTGAAAAAAATTAACTCGACCATCTAAATCGACTGCGTTTACCTGATCAAATCAATGAAGTAATGTACATAGACCGCCGCTAAATAATCCAGCCTAATCACCGCAGCACCTCCCGATCGAATCGGCAAATAGAGAAATTTCCCCTCTTATAAGGAAAACCAATCTCGGCCGATAAAGATGCCGCGATCGGCCGTTTTCCAAACAGCCTTATCTCCACCTCGCCAGAAATAATTCACTCCATCTCACCCTACCTACCTACCACCACTCCTCCACCTCCTCCTCCTCCAAAAGAAAAATCAAGCAAAACCCGAGCAAAGCGCTCGATACGAATATTAATCGCAGCATCCTCTCATCGCGATTGCGCATCAACGCGGCCGTACACATACATAACAAAAGAAGAGCGCGAAAGCGCAGCGCGCGATAATGGCGCTCTCGAGGCGTTCTCGGTCAGATAAGAGCGAGTCCGATGTATATATACCAGCGTACGCGGAGCAAGTGCCGGAATCGCTCGCGGGCCCAGCTGGTTATCGGGCTTCGGCGATCGCTCGCGGGACCATTAAGACGAGGCCGGTAATCATCCGCGGGCCTTTTTCGAAGAAAAAAGAGACGACTGGCTGCTCTTGGAGAAAAATTAATTGTTTGGAGAGATGAGCGTTATAAGAGATTGGAAATTTCGAAGGTTAGTGCAAGTGGATTGGGGGATTTGTGATGGAGGCTTGATATTCGCTGCGTAGTTTTCCGAATGCGCATAATCCTGTGTGTTTGCTGCGCGTGCTTAAAGTCGTAAATAATTCGGCCTCGAGAAATGAGGCATTGCCGTTTTCGTGGCGTAATTTAGCGGCGTAAAGGGCAATAATTCTCGGAGTTAAGGCTGAAATCCGATAAAAGATGTTTATATTACAAAGATTAAATATTTTCCAAAGGAAAAATAAAATTAATACCGTTATAAATAAAGATTTAACGGGCGCTCATCACCGCTACCGCAATCCATTTTGAAATTTCAAAACAAAAAAGCGGATACATGAAAATTCGCTTGGACGACAAAAATATATCCAGAAAAAGCAACGTGTCCATTGGGCAGCTCCGCGTCACGTACACCTTTGAAATACCCAGAGAGAGAGAGAGCCAAGGATTAACGAAAAGTCTCGTAAATCGTAGAGGATAGCCGGGCACTCGTGGGCGCACGGGCATTAAGGTAGACTCGGGGCTCATGCGGCTCGGTCACGAACCCTGAGCTATATCTCCGCGCGTGCACGAGCGCATGATATTCGTCCTTCGCCGTCCCCCAGGACGACGACTCCTCCGCGTAAGTTGCTTTCTACGGGACGTGTCGTCGCGCTCCTTATCACGATTTTACTTTCTTCCTTTGCCGAGCAAAGGTAGAGAGGAAAGTGGGATTAGATATTTTCCGGATGGCGAGATGTGACCAGTGCTGTTGTATTATTTCTTTTTATGGGTGGCTGCGGTTGGAAGGTTTGGGATTTGTGGATGGGAGAGGCGAAGAGTGAAATGATGTCAACGTTTCGTAATGAGGTATTGGTCGGAGGATATAGGCCGGGTGTCTTTGTGATGCGACGATACGTTTACGTAATGATTAATGGGATTTTAATGAGTTATTGAGGGGATTACGATATATTAAAAGTGAGGATGATGAAAGTAAATATTGGGTATCGAATTGAGCTAATTATGAGTTATTAATTATTGTAATCTTTCATATTAAAAGGTATTGCAACTTTGGTTTACGCAGCCATACTCCTTTACATATTCCAGGTCTGACCCGATTTACAAAAAAAATCGAAACCGTTGAACAATCTAACCAGAACAGAATTTCCGCATATGTACCGAAAGCCCATTTATTTATCAAATGCAACGCCACTAATGATCGATCGATAAATTATCCCGGAGCTTTGTTTGTCGTCGAGCGTATAGAAAATTGATAAAGCCGGGCGAATTTCGCAGGGTAGCGCAGCGATTTCATGAATATTCAGCAGGTATGGCCACAACCGGCCGCTTCTTTCATTCCATCGGGCACAGAGCGCGCGCGCAGCATCTGTACAGACCACGCGGACTTGGAGCGAATCGGCCATGGAATCTAACCTATCGAACCTAAAACAAGCAAAACCTCTTAGGAAACTACATCGATTCCCCCCTCTACCCTCTAGCGTGCATACACACGCGCATATACGGGCTCTCTCTCTCTCTCTCTTTCTCGATCCGCGATACAGAATCTACAATATCCCTCTCGCAGAGAGAGAGCCAGGAAGTAGTGCACGAGCGTGCGCGCCCGTAGTTTCGCAAAAATCTTTTAGGACGATATGCTCCACGAAGAGAGAGGAGGGGGGGGGGCAGAAAGAGAGGAGAGGCATAAGTCACCGCGCATTCCCGAGCGCTTTCTGAGATTTCAGAGCCCCATAATTGGCCCGAGATATATCCCTGAGCTAGCAGAAGAAAGGCCGGCGCATCGAGATGTGAGCGAAAGAGAGAGCAGAGAGCGCTCTCCGATGCTCGTTTATGGTGAGAAGTTGAATAAATTCGCCGTTCTGCTGTGGGCGCAGCAGCAGATGCGATATTATAAGGAAATCTACTCTCGGTTGCGCGGATAAGGTGAGCTGAGTTCAGATTGCCAGACTTTTGATAGCCTGAATTTTTAAGATTTTTAACGAGCTATTTTTAAGTTTCGATAATCTTTCAGCATTAGCAGCAGTAAAAAACCCAGGCTCTTGCAAAATGTAAAAAAACTGCACTAAAACAAATAAAAATGCAAAAACACATTAACGTCCCCTTCTTTATTTATCCACATATTTCAAACGAACAAAATCATAAATCAGTCTAAAAAAAAAGGTAAAGAACCGTTCCTCACAAAGGGTTGTAGGCGCTCTCTGAAAGAGCGCGCGCGAGAGCCTGGCAGGCGAGCGGTGCTGTGCATGACGCCAAGCGGCGCAGAGACTGCTCCAAAGCGATGTAACAAAGCGCCAGCGACAGCACAACACAGAGAGAGAAAGAGCAAGCGAGAGAGAGAGGCAACGTCGCGGCATAATGAGACGCCTTTTTCTCTCCCTCCTCGCTGCTCGGCTTTTACTGTACTCTCCAGCCGTGGCTGACTCGAGAGCGCGGAGGTCTAGAGCCGATTTGTTTTATACGCCCGGATTATTACCGTTATTACTGTTCAAGAGCGAGCGTCGACGTGTTTCGCGAGATCGCTCGACACGCCTAATTAAGGTCACTCGCGCAAGCTGGCTCTCGCTAGCTCCGCTGCAAAAGTCCACGGCAGACACGCTGACGCTCAACGCCTGACTGGCACAAGCCGGGGAGAGAGGAGCTCTCTCATGCTCTCTGACTTCCTTGCAGCTCGACCGCGCTCTGACTTTTCGCCAGCGAGATGTTTACTCTGATGGCTTTTTAACTGCTCGGGACGTAAGGGGAACTCGATGATCGTTGCTTGGGCGGGATGGTACTTTTTGAGGATGTCGTTTTTTTTGGAGTAGTTGCGTTGCGTCAGTGAAATTCGTTTTGTGGATTGTGCGATTTTTTTTTG
The DNA here is from genome assembly GCA_030522685.1 of Eupelmus azureus. Lineage (NCBI taxonomy): Eukaryota > Metazoa > Arthropoda > Insecta > Hymenoptera > Eupelmidae > Eupelmus > Eupelmus azureus. The sequence continues at coordinate 22,833 of JAPYZA010002515.1, read as the reverse complement.
GGTTGTTGCGAGGTTCCTGGCCAAAAGAAAGCGGAATGTCGTAATTTGACGTAATAGTGATATCCGAAAATTGATGAATTCTTCATATGGAGCTATATTGTTAGAATGGTGATTTCTCATCTCTACAAATTGTAAAGACGTTATAAAACATTGTTTTTCAAAATTAATTATTAGATTTGTATCTTTAAGTACCGTTACAAAATTTATTTGAAAATAGCGATAATATAGAAGAGTGAATATACAATTCTTCGAAGTGAACATTATATAGTCAGATTCGATTTGGCAAGAGACAAATCATATTCTTAAACCAAAACCGAGTCCAAACTCGTGAAGAATGGCGTTGGTTTACTAGTTAGTATCATGCATATTATTAGTTTCTATATACTGAGTTTTAATTAATTGATCGAGTGCACATGAAAAGAATAAAGAGACATGCGAAACATATAGATTCCAGTCAAATGTATGATGAGAAAATTAAAATTTACAACTTGACTAAGACGTCAGAATTATAGACAGCAAAATAAATTGGAAAGATCCTAGTGATCAAATAAAGTCTTTTTATTTAATTTAAAGCTATTTTACTTATCATATTTTGTATAAAAGCTTGTACGATTATTGAAAATCTTTATAGTGGATTATATTTGAATTTCATAAACTTATAGATGGATTTGCTGAAATTTTTTTATTGGATAATCAAACAGTTACAAATTTCAATATCAATTAAAAAAAAGTATGATAAATATCGAAATTATAATCTACCACGTCTAAAATGCATATATCATCCAACTTATCTCAGGTATTATCTATAGTGGCGGTAGATACATCCGACATACCCGAGTGAGTAATAGCGCAGTAATACAGCAATGCAGTGCCATCAAGGCTCGCAGCGCAAAACTACTCCAGCAAAAATAACCATAACAATAAAGCCTAGAACATACAACCCAGAATAATAACAGTGATAAACAAGGTGAAAGAGTGCAATATCCAGGAAGCGCAGCTTAAAAGCACACCTTAAAGGAACTCCGGCAGCTCGGACCATAGACGTCCACAAGCTAAATCGCATCGTCTCTAAACACCACCACTGCAAAACCATAGGCATTAGAAAAAAAACCAAAGCTCCGAACGAAGGTAGAGAGCATAATTACAGCCTGGCGCGAAAAAAGCACCTAAACAAAAAGGCCGGCTGAACTTGACACTGCCAGCTCCTCACGATGCCCGCCCACTCATTTTTCCGTATAGCGCGAAACGCCTCGGGGCCGTCGTAAGTTCGTCGTGCGTGTGTCAATCCTTGCGCTGGGTTCTCGTGTTTCGCGCTAATGTACGACTGAGCGGTGCCCTTTTGCGGCGAGTACACACGGCCAGAGAGCGGGAGAGACTCTGGCGCGGGCTACGGTGACGTAAGGACGAGCCCGTGGGGCTCTAATAAACCGGCTGGGCGCGCGAGCGGCATGTAACGCGCGAGGCAATTAAACCGGCCGCCGTGAGGAGAGAAGGTCGTTAAACCGATTTTGACCTCGCGATGGGGTTAGAGTTGACGATGGGAGAGGCGAGAGAGAGAGAGAGCCAGAGTTACGTGTGACACGAGGAATTTTTTTTTTATTTTTGTTTAGAGCTTAGTTGTTGTGCGGCACAAATTTATGTCGGTGCTGCGCGCGCAGTAACATTGAGGAAAAAACGTGGGAGCAGGCAGTGTTTGCAAAAGTGTACATTGAAAGGAGTCGAGATATATTAGCCGCCGTCTAAGCGAAAGGGTTAAACGTTTTGAAAGAGCAAAACACATCTCCCGCGCTCTTTTTCCGCACTCCCTTAATTAATAGTCTCAATTAAACATCCGCGCATTCCTCCGCGACACGCCTATGCCGAACCATCTCATAAACCATCCTAAACATTCCTCCACAACACCAAAAAAAAACCTCCCTAATCACAGCTAAATTAAATACCCATATCGCTCACTACCGCCGACATCCTTAATTAAATATCTCTCCCCGCTAAATTGAGCTTAAACAGCCGGCGGCAGCGAAGCCTCACGGTGTCATTACGCGCCACGAGGGCGCGAAATCCACTTGATCGCGCGATCTCCGAGTTATTAAGGGCGAGAAACGAGCCGACGACAGCGCGAGTGATCCGTCAGCAGCGCTCCGCACTCCATATACGCGCGTGTAACACAATGGCCGCCCGCGGGAGCTAGCTCCTCGACGCGCAATTTTTTTTACTTTTTCGCAGACGGGAGAGCTTATCGGCAGGACGCATCTGATGATAGGCCATCATTAGAGCGCACGCACGGGGCTTGTCAGTCAAGGCTCGTCGCGCTCGCGCGTTGTATTACTGTGTAGCTCCTCGCGCGGTTACAATAAGCCGCAGTGTTTGCGTATGTATTCTTTTGTGCTCGGCGGCGATGAAAGTTTTATTGCGCGCGCGCTTATGGCAGTTGCGTGTATGACCGATAGGAATGACGCTGCGAATGGCCGAGCGCGCGCCGATGCCTAATGGCTTGTTTGAAGAGCGAGAGACGTTCCATCGCATGACTGATTGCCGCTTATAAAGCAGTGTCCTTTTATTAATCGGATGTGTATATAATCGCGCCGAGAGCCGCGCAAACAATGTTGCGGCGATAAATAATTTTCTGCAAATTGGCCGCGCGCTGATATGTAATTGCGGACGGCATAATTGAGCGGCGATTATATTGCGCAAAATTAATGCGTACGCGATGGAAATATTGTCTCCTGTACGCTTTGCGATCGTTTCGTACTCGCGGATTTCTAGGCCGGCCGAACTGCGCGTTGCGGCTCGAATTAGATCAGTGTGCTCCTCGTAACAGAGCTGCATAGCACGATTTTTCATCGCACGTGTGTATGCAAAACCGGGGCACGCGCTGGATTTCACTTTAATTCCCGGAGAATCGCCGGCAAAACAAACACAACTGGAGCATTGCGTTTCTCCGCGGCTGCGGCGCATCTCCCGATTGTCTACTCCCATTCGCACGGTAACTCGGCCGCGAAGACACATAACAGTAGCTGCTCGCGCGCTCGCGTGCACGTAACAAAAGCCGGAGCGTATAGAAAGCCGGGCGGCCCAGGGAAAAAAAAATGGAAAACGGAACCACGGTGACTCTGCGCGGGAGAGAGAAAGACAGGGGAGAGAGCTTTCTCCTTGTTTCGGCCTCGCGCGAGCCCGAAGGTTACTGCTCTCAAGGTCGTTAGACTCCTCTCGAGCGCTGCATTATCGTCCCTCTTTCTCCCGGCGTAACTAGACCTGCACGCTTTCGTACATCACGTGCTCTCTCTCTCTCTCTCTCTCTCTCTTTCTCTTTGGCTCTTGCCTCCTCCTGCAGCTCTCTGCACCGCTATAATGCGCGGCTTGTATGCGCCCGCGAGCTGCTATAGTGCAATATCGGATAATGCCGGGAACGAGGCTGCTGCGCGCGCGTGCACTAAGCTGGTTTTGCTTGTTATATAGGCTCGGGCGCTCGCTTACGGAGGAGGTGCTTTTTTAAGGTGATCGATCGCCTTCCTTGGGGATTTTGAAATTTTCAGAGGGGGACTTTTTTCGTTGAGCTAACCGTGAATTATGCAATTTTTAACGATGTGTCCTTGAATGTTTTAAGAGAGTATCCGATTTTGAGCCGTGCTTTTTTTTATTTAAGGGAAACAATGTTTGCATTCCTGAGAAACGCGAGGCTTCACTTAAAGCTTAAATTACAAATTTTTAAATATAAAGACGAAAGTGCCAATTGTAAATTAACGCACAACTAACCAAAACTTTCCAATAAAATAAAAATCCGTACACGCAAAACCAAGCCCTTCCCATCCCGCTATCCAAAATCTCGTAAAAAAAGCCACCGAAAATCTCTTAATCGACCTCTCTCTCCTCTATTGCTCACTCACTCCGGGCCGATCCCGGTCCATTATCCCCCGCGCGCCTGCCGGCGCGCGTATATCCACGTTCCGCCGCAGTCACGATTTTTCCGGGGGCCGCGCAGTGTCCAAGATGCACCGGCGAGATTCGCGAAAAGAGAGGAACCCAGCTCGCTTCCTACATTCCGCGCGACGCCCAGCGCGCGATGCATCGTCGCGCGAAAAGAAAGCTCACTGCCGCTGCTGCCGTATACCCGGCGCGTAGTCTATGTAGGTGTATAGAGGCGCGATCGCGGATAGGCGCGCTTCTGTAAACATTATGCAAACCTTCGAGCGGCCAAGTAAGCAAGCACCGGCTTAAATTGGATCGGCGCTTATCTCGCTCTCCTGCGGGCTAAGGAGCCACGGTGTGTGTATAGGCGGGAGACGCGCCACGCAGCTTCCGGATTGGAGCGCCGAGGGGATTGTTGGCGAGCGAGCGAGGTGATCGTAATGTTGCCGATTTTTTGGGGAGCGAGTGCTGGGGCTTTTTTTGAGCTGGGGAAATTATAGGGGGGGAGTGCAGATGGGTGGATTGGTGATGGAGTTTATATAGTTGTGAGAGCTGGTTGGAAGCTTTTATGGGTTCTATTGTCTTGGAGATTTTATGGGGCTGGTGTTGTTTCACGGATGGGAGTTCACACTTTGATAGGAGATTAATCTTTTCTTTTTTGACGCTTTCACGTGGGATGAGAGACTTTTGGAGTTGTTTCGAATTAGCATTAATACTGCGTTTGAACTTACGTGCTTGGTGAAAGATTTGAATAGGCGATAACTCGTGTAACTCACCTGTAACAAAAAGAAAAAAAAAGATTTTATTAAATCCAGATTTAATCAAAAAATATTTAAATTATTAAATACCATCGAAATTAAATTCCGAAACGCCTAATATATTCCTCCTCATGCAAATCAGGCGCTGTGTTTCGCTAAAATTTTAAACGCACTCCTGAATAAATAAAGCCGCTATCAAGCTGCCCGGCCATTCATCTCTGCGCAGCATCCTGCGACGACCAAAAAGGTAAAGGTTAATGACACGCTGTCGATACATACCCAGCGCACACGAAAAACAACCCACGTCTCTTTTTCGTATCTTCCACAAAACACACACATACACTCACAGCTCGCTTCTCGGTACCTGCGCCCATAACTCCTGCATCGGGGCCCTCGCCACCAAAGTACTCGGCATATACATAATATAATAAGCGGCTCGCTCGCAGTCCGAATGCATATAAATTCGAGCGTCGTGATATTCCTAATACATCGGGGCGGCTCCTCTCTCGCTCTGACTGCGGCATAATGACGGGTTTGCGCGCCTCCTCATCTTCAGCTGTGGTTTAGGCCGCGAAAATTGCCCGATAAAGCACGGCCTCGTTATATACTCGGCGCGGCTCGCGCGCAAAAAGCGCGCACGGCACCAAAGAAGAAGGGGCATGATGGATGTCAACGTACGGATTCGCCGCGAGGGCCCGGTGCCGGGCCACGAGAGATTTAAGGAGTCGACGAGGTTATACACTTGGGGTACGTTAATTTTCGGGCTCTCTCGTTGGGATCTCGGCGCTATTGACGGGTGATATTTAACGTTTTTACGTTAGCGGGAGTTATGCGAGCGCTCGCGATGCCACAAGGTAGTAATTTTTGTACCCCGGGCTCTTTAAATTTTACAAGCCTCCCCGAAGGTTTTACGATGCATTTAGTAGGATGCGCGGCACTTGTTTTTCGGAACGAAAATAACGTAATTGCCTGATAAGAATTGACGATAATACGGCGAGAGAAAAATCGGTATTGATGCAGGACGCGACTCGCGCGGCTCGTTAATAATCCACACAATCGGCTGGAAAGTACCTCTTTAACAACAATAACAGATTTAAGCACAATAATCTCGTGATTACATAGTCCGTGCGCGCGCAATAACGCAGCCGCGCGGTATCTAAACAACGAAATTACATAGCATTTGTTATCGAACAAATCCACTAGCGCTCGGGCTCGCGCGCCGATTTACGTAAGCAACAAATTGACCGGGGCCCGAGCTTCTTTACGCCATTAACTCGGCCGCAATCTCGCCCAGCCATCAAATTACAACTTCCAGAATGAGAAAAAAATAACGCGATGCAACCTCTGGCCAGAAGCCAGAAGGAAGCATCCATAATCCGCGCGAATAAGAGAAACGAAAACACACATCTCGGAGCTGAATGCATCGCCAGATAGAAGTGGTAGCCCGCACCCCTATTTTTTTCCTCGACTCCCCGTACAGTCGAATAGAAAGGAGAGTAGGGTCGCCTCGTAAATTTCTTACGTAATCGGGCGATACAGCCGCGCGATATATTCAGAGTCTATGTAGGATGATGCAGAAGGCCGGGCGTTTAGCGCATTATATCTGCCCCCCTCTAGCCGCGCGCGCTTCCGCGAAAAAGCCGCGAGACGCGAGAAAGTATTGTTTACGATGATGAGAAAGTGAATGCGGGGCCGCGGGTTGTTATACGTCCGGATTCACGCTGGGAGAAAGAGAAAGAGAGAGAGAGAGAGAGAGATATTGGCAAGAGAAAAAGCGCGAGGGGAGGAGCGCTTATTGAAACGTGAAAGTGGCCGAGAGAGGATCGCGGGAGAGCGAAATTAGGAGAAGGAACTTTTTGGCCGATAAAACGGCTGTACGGGTTCGGAGTATTATAATTTGGTTAGAATGCGCCGCGGAATTAGGGGTATTTCGTCCGTGATTTGCATGTTTTTGCTCTGTAAATATTCTTAAGAGCTTGAATATGATAATTATGCATTTACTTCCTTATTTAAACAATTATTTTTTACACGCCGGCGTTTCTCGTCGGGTAAGAATCAAGAGTCATGCTTTGAAAAAAAAACGAGCGGGCCCTCGATTTTCTCTTTTTGTCACACTTTGTGTACCTAATGGATCTCTAAAGGATCCCGTAAAACTCGGAAAGTTTAACGTTTAAGCGCTCCGTTATACGCGTCTAAGTAGCTCGTAGAATTCAAAGTTCCACTGCTCCGAATTGCGTAATTAGCCGCTTCCTAGGTGAGCACTTTTTTTTCGAAAAAAAAAAGAGAATGTTTAAACAACGTTATGTAAAAATAAATCATAACGATCTTGCCGGCTCGAAAAACGGTATGCTCGTGTAGCCAGCTTTTGCAGCTTTTACTTTTACGGGGCAGAATTTGCAAAGCCGGTGAGAATAAATCTTCGCGAGCCCCGCTTGTGCATACATATTTATATAAGGCAAACAAGGAACGAAAATTAGCTTAAAGATTCATAAACGGCGTCTGCAACGATCGGGCTAATTTCTCCGGCGCAATTTGCCCGAGCTCGGGAACTCGCGAAAGGTTGGACCTGCAATATGTAAAAAGAAGAACAAGGAAGCACCTTCGAACTCGGCGCGATAATATTATAGTATGCGAGTAGTATTGATTCGAAGAAATGTCTTACATTGTGCATTATATAACGTAAGGAAGAAGAAAAAAACAAATTAACGGTCTGGTAGGTAAGTGAATGATGATGCATTAACGAAATTAATTAAGTTGATCGGGAAAGGCGGTATTTTACGATAGACGTAAATCAACGCTCAATGAGAAAACAATAAATCAGCGATTTCCTAACGTTTATATGCCAGCATTTTCATAGAAAAGAAAATAAAGAGAAAATAAGCGTCCTTGGAAAAAATGGCGAAAAAATAAGAAAGAGAGGAATCCTTCTGGGCGGCTATGTGAGTCGGTTAGTTACGCGATCGGATCGTGCGTGCGAGGAAAATCGGGCTTGTTGCATCAGAAAATTAGCTCCAGTCGATATATATACTGTACACGCGTATTGTATTTCTAAAGCGGCGAGTTGAGGCCGCTTTGGCTTACGGCGTAACGGAAAGTCTTGGACTTTTCGTGGTGAAAAAGGCCGCCGGAAATTCGTTACGTTCCCCTTTCTATAGGGCGTAGTTAACGATATTAATTGACTATGACGTAATTAACGGGATCGGATAATGAAATTTCGATTTTTATAGCAGCCATTCAAACCAGATTTTATTTTCCTTCCCTTTAAAAGTATTAATTTTTTAAGATGTAATAATTTACAGACTAAAATATTACTCGATTAATTTATAAATTGCTCTTCCATTAAGAGTGCTAAAATGGCTTTTTTGTTTCCTTATTGTGTTCTGCAATGACACTTAACTTATCATCACTTTAAATATTTTAATGAAAAAAATTGATGACAGATTGTATAACGCAATGAAGCACCAAAAAATTTAAACGCTCCTAAATTGCTCGGCTCCATAAAAAACCTCTTTTTATCTATTTTTATCATATAAGCTTCGCGCAAAAAGCCAAAGAATAATATTAGCGCTCTGAAACCTGTTGAGCTCCCTGATGTCATAATCCCGAATAGCGCATTGTATCATTATGACATCACAGTTCAACACACTTTTATTCTACCTCCCAACTTTCTTCTCACCAAAACAAAAAAAGCAGCACAAAAAAGACTGACAAAAAATAAACAATCATCCAAAAACAAGCATCAAAGGAAAAAGCGTAAGCCAGCGCGCAGCAGCAGCAAAGCAGCTCGAAAAGAATGCCGCGGCGGCACACCTACATATATGCCCCTGCTCTCTGATCCGGAAAAGCCTCGGACCTAATAGCTAGTGCGCGCGCAGCTACGTATCGCAGGGAGAAAAACGCCACGGCAATGGAACCTGGCGCTCGTCCGAAGAAAGAGAACGTGGCTCCTTTCCCTTGTATACACTTACACACACACGGACATACAGGCATATACACACGTGCGTGCGCAAAAGCGTGAAAGTGCGCGCGCGCTCGCGCAAATGCAAGCGCGATGGTCAAGGTGATGGGATCGGAAATATGCCGCATAAGGATGCATTGTGTGGCAGGCAAGCGCGATGCATAGATTATATGCGCGAGAACGCGTGGCACGCGCTGCAGAGAGAAAGAGAGAGAGAGAGAGAGAGTAGGTATATATGGGAGAGCGCGGCTAGCTAACGGAGATTCGTAATAAGGGGGTCAGTGCGGTATACATACATCGCAAGCAAGCAAGAGCGCTTCCGTATGTGTGTTTAGTGCTACCGCGCCGCGCTTAGAGTTTATGGCCGTGTGTAAGCGCGAGCTAAGAGAGGGAGAGAGATACGGTCGCATTAGCTGCGGGTGCAACCTTATCAAGCGGCTTATTGGCTTTTTAGCTTTTATTAACGAGTTTTGCCATTGTAAATTAATCAGCATGTCTTTCGTACACTTGATTTTTTATGATTACTAGCGTCATTTAGCTTTTTTGTGTAACATTTAAAGTTATTAAAATAAAGTAAATGCTGGGCATTCTATATGCTGGCTATGATACAGTGTAGAAAGGGTACTGTCCATCTCTGTGAGAATAACACTCATCTCGAAAATGTTATGCAGCTCATGTGCTTCACAATTTTTTTTCTGTAATATATGTTGCACAGGTTTTGTTTCCGAAGTTTAATAATTCAATTGTAACGACAGACATCCTCAGAGCGTAAATACTGTTCTCTGAGGTAAACTTGTTTCTACATTCATATCTTCTCTAGCTTCTTTTCATAATTTATGTTAAAGAAAGTTTTAGAAAAACATAAATATATTATATGTATATATTCAACAACTCAATATCCAGATACGAAAGTAATATCAGTAATATAAAACGACAGCGAAAAGACAAAAAAGAATGAAAAATGAATTTTGAAAATTTTGAGTATATTCAAGCCCATCTTTCCTTATTCCCGGGCTATTTATATTCCGCGGATCAGACAAGAAAAAAATCCCGTAATCCATGCAATAAAGCGAACAATGCGGAAAAGTAGTTCCCACGTGAGGCTTGCCAAGCCGAACACACGACACACGTATACAAACCCAATTTACACCATTATTTGATAATCGAGCATGTATACGAACCCCTAGCCTCTCTCTCTCTCTCGTCGTGTACCTTATCTCAGCCAGCTCTTCTGCGGAGAGCAGGCCAGGCTCCTCCGGCTCGCTATAGTGCCAAAGTCACGGCACCCGTGTTTTACTTTCCCGGCCGATAAACTAATTGTGTGAGAAAACAGCGCCGAGTCCTCCCGCGGCCGGCGATCTTTATCATCGGCGCTGAATTCGTGCGCCGGGATATATTCGGCGATGCTTTTTTCGGCGATGCTTCTCCCCCCCCCCCCCCGCTGCCTTCTGGTAATCCGAGAAACTGTATTAGGTAGCTCGTGCGTGTCTGGCCGCTTTGTTTCGAGCCGTTACGGAAGCCCAGAAGGATAGATCGCCGCAAGCAGCCCGCGCGGGATGAATTTACGATTCGCCGGCCCGATAAAAGGAGAGTTTGAGACAGAGCCGTGTGCGCGAGGGCTCGTTAAAATTTATTTGTTTTTCGACTTATTGCACGCGCCCGCGTTGATTTGCATTAATCCGGCGTATAAATAAGTCGGCGCGGCTCTGGCCGATATAAACTCGGGCGACTTTATACGCGGCCGGTCGTAAAATCGGCCACGTCACGGCGCTGGGTATGGATGTGTGTACGCGAGCTCGCGTGCCACGGGACGAGGAAAATTATCTAGGTTGTCTAAGGAGCGCGGGAGCTGATAGCGAGCTCCTCGACGGCTTGGGAGTTTATCCGAATTTATATAGAATTTAAGGGGAGATCGTTAAAGCGAGGCGGTGCTTGGGAAGCGATTTTTTGGCAGGGTTTTAGTGGCCGTTTCAGCGAGTTGTCCTTGATGCTGGAAATGAGTTCGTTAATATTTTGTATGGTATGGAGTGGAATTTAACGAGGAGTCGCTTGATTTCATTAGATGGAATTGGTGATATACGCGAATTTATGGATTGTAAAAGACTTGCATTGTATCTGCTTTTAAGTTGATGGAGGTAAGTATAAACGTTTAAGCTTATTCTTATCAAATTTTAAGTAACAAACATTGCACTCATGAATATCAAAAACGTATTAAAACTTTAACAACTTAGTAACCCGTTTATATTTCAATTTTTTGTTTTGTTTTTTTATTTCATTAAAATTGAGCTAGAGAATCAATTTGATCTATTTCTAAAAAAGCACGATTACGAGAAGCTTGCAGATGCAGTGATAATCGTCAGAGAAATTTCCATATAAGTGTGACTGTCTTAACCTTACGTATATTCCCCAATATAAAATCCATATGATGAAAGTTTCTTTAATACGCATGTTTGCCGATTCACAAATACGGAGACTTCCTTTTACGAAATTATAATGATGCAATTTCAAGACCCGAATCCTTAGTTTATTGTCTCTACCTGAAAAACGATCTTACGATATTATGGTGAATATTAACTCGGCATTTTACAACAAAAATTACGATCGGTTTACTCGAAATCTCGTTTCACGTACAAGCCCACACATTTATTTACACACGTAAAAATCCAACTGCCTCGAAAAAAATCCCTCGCACACCTTTTTTCCCCTTGAAAAAACTCTATAATCAAGGCGCGCAATTTAAATAATCACCTAGGCAGCGATCATGAAAATCATAAATTAGCGTCAAATCGACGTCCGGGCAATAAGACTAGAAAACGCAATAATACCGCACATAATCCTTACGCGCATAATGCGCATTTTACTTCATGCGCCGTGCGCGAGCGCTCGGCATCTATAATTTTCGCATCCTCTCTTTCTCTCTCGCTCCATCTCAGTCTCTCGAACGCAAAGGCAAACATCGCCGTAGCAGATTGTGCATGCTCGATACAGATCTCTGGAAAAGCTCGGTGTGCAGCCTTGATTCGCGCAAATCGACGCGTGCGCGCTGCATCGCGATAATCGATTCTTAATTCGCGGATATCGGCGAAAATTTGTATCTCGCGGTGTGTACGTGCTTGAGCTTGCGCGCATACCGAGCGCGCGTCCCTCTTCGTCGAAATCGATGTAAAACAGGATCGATCTTGCCGAGTCCGGGGATGCCTTATCAGCGCTACATCGGTTGACAACTAGTTCCTGGAGCGCGTTTACACGGCTCGCCGATCGATTCCAATTACAGTGACTAAGAGAAAAAGATGCTGGGATTGCGTACGAGGAGAGAGAGAGCAAGAGAGCGATAGGCGTGCGATTTGTTTTTCAAAGATTCAGGAGGGACGAGGAGTTTGTTTTTCGAATTGAGCCCCGAGGGTATTGGGGAGAGTGCTTGTCTATGTGTGCATGTGGGTGTGTGTGTGTGTGTGCGCGGTTGGCGAGAGAAAATTTGTTTTCGGAAAAGTTTTTACGATGCGGGGTAGATAAAATTTATTCTGCTTGCTCGGCGGATTGAAATGTAAACATTTATGGAAATCGCTTTATCTAGAGCTTGAATCGCTCTCTAACTAAAGCAAGAGTGTTGGTTGTTTTCCTTATGTTATGTTTTGCATAATGCGATCTATTTTCTTAATTACAAAGCATTTTTCGACCAATTTTAATTAATCAAAAATCTTATAAAATTTTCGAGAGTATATTCAAATGCCATTTGGTTTTTAACATCGACTGTTATGCAACACACGAGATACTGTAATACAAGTAAGTGTTTAAGTCTTTCAAGGCGTACCAAAATCTACAACATTTTACAACAATTTTTTAACCCATCAACACTTGAGTTAAAATCTACACAACCTCACACTTAAATGTAATTACGAGATAATCTCACACAGCAAGCATTGAACGAACTATCGGCGCGACTGAAATAAATTAAATCAAGTTTTGATTGTCACCGAAAACAGCACAAGCAGCATAACCAAAAGGTTCTGTGGACTCGGTCGAGCGTCGCTTTGAAAACCGGTCAGCGCTGCCCATCGGAATTAACCAAAGAAACGAGCAAAAAAGCGAACTTAAGAACCGCAAAAACGAGAGAAGCTGCGTACACGCTCCGCGGCGGCAGCTGTGTTTAATGCCGAAAAAGATGAAAGCGCTCGATACTACACTCGGGGACGATTTTTTCGGGCGGCTTTTTACCGTTTGGAAAGTACGTATGCAGGCTCGCGGAGAAAATCTGACGTTATTTCGTAATATTGGACCTAGCGTGTATGTATTCAAAGAGAGACTTGACGATCGAATCGAAAGTTGCGAAAAAGCCAATGTATCGAGAGAAAATCGAGGGGAATAAAATATGTACGTGCATCGACGTCTGTCGAGGCTGAAGACACGTTGATTTTTTTATGCTTTTTTGTTCGTGAGGAACGGGAGTCTGGTGGATCGAATGATAAAACAAAGTAGAATCTAAATAGCTGTTTTTCTGATCGATGGAAAAATGATACGTTTAAATGTTTGAGCGACAAATACAATTAATTTTCAGCTGATTGGCGTTTTAATTGCACGCGCAATTATACTCAAAAGCATTTTTGTGTTAGCGTAATTGGAGAGAAATAATTAAAACGCTTTATCCTTTCACCGCATTACTACTCTTGTTCACATATTGACATCTCAAACATCAATAATTCAAATTTTGCATTGCAGAATATTTAGCGGTCAAAATGCCAGGTACGAGATTGCCACATCGATTAAACGACCGAACAGCCACCAAAAGCCAAAATACAACTCATCTCGACGGAATTTTTTCAATATAAAAATTCCTCGTTATTGCCCTTATAAATTAAAGGCTCTCTCATCATGCGATCGCAGCCGCTGGTACGCCCAGCCAGAATTCCGGCAACGGCCCTCGAGTTCATCGAACGCGCGTCTTTTTGGACGCTGCGCAGCAGCCTTTTTCTCGGAGCCCTTGCCGATCGAGATACGCGCGCGCGTTTTTGGAATACCTTTTTCGCGGAGCAGGTACCTCGATTTTGTTGCTCCTTTTCGTTATTGAATAACCGAGCGCGCGCGGCGGACCACGCCTCGATCTTTATTTCCTCGTGGGGGCAGAGAAAGAGAGAAAGATGAGAGCCCGCATGCTGCCGAGATTTTTAATTAAATGTCCGCTGGGAGCGCGCGTTATCTTTATTGAAAAATCAATTTTCAGGAAAGTTTTTAGAGACGCTGGAATGTTATGCGCCGGGATGGAGTTGAGTCGTTTCGCGAAATTTACGTATATATTAGCGCTTAGTCGAATATATTTAGCGGACGAGTTAGGAGAAATCATCGGCAGCGCGAGTGGAATCGGAGAATCAAACGCGAGGAGATTTAGCAAAGTGGAGGTCATTATCCATGCTGCTATCCTTTGCGCGAGGGTTCCTGAATAAAAAAGCCCTCTCCGCCAGCGAGTCGTAAAGCTTTAGGGTTCAGGGAATCGAGGTATAAACCTTCTATGACTACTTAGAAGGCGGACGGCTCTAATAGAAAGCGATTTTCTAAGCTTTTTGCAAACACTTTCGCGAAAGGTATTTGACGTAACTCAAGACTTTGAAAGGTGATAACCACACACGCGTCTCCAAGGTCCATAAATTTGAAAAATAAATAAACGCCCTGATAAAAAGACCTTTTCGTACAGCTGTTTATCACACACCCACTTAGAGCGATTCAAAATTTCGACGAAATTTAACACGGCCCGCAAAATAACCCTTACGATAATACACTCCGGCAGAACATCCCATTATCTCCCTCCGCTAATATCTCAGACCGCCTTTAATTCTGCCCGTCGCTTCTCTCTCTCTCTCTCTCTCCCGGGTCCCTTAAATATATGCGTGCGAGCGTTCTTATCCGATTTAGAAACGAGTCTCTCGGCGGATCTCGGGCGTTCATCATCGAAATTAGCCGCCGCCGAAAGGACATAATTTCGGCGCTATGTTGTGTGTCTTACGTCGTCTCGATTTATGAACTCCCTCTATCTTTTTCTCTCTCGGGATGCTGTGCAGTCTCGAAATGAGTTACGACGCCGATGCGATTTTCGAGCGCTAAATCGTTGCCTTAATTGCGAGAATGAGAAATAATGAGGGGGACAAGTGCGCTTCGTTGAGAGGGTATGGGTTTATTTATCAGGATGAGGATGTGAGTTGCATATGATGATTTTTAAAAAACTTGGTCACTTTGTCAAGGTGTGTAGTGAAAAATTAAGTTTTTTTTCTGTTAAACGGTTTTGATTGATATTTGATTTGATACTTCATCGAAAGCGAATTAATTTTTTCTTCTTGTTTTACTATCTTATTTAAAACGAAAAGTCACTACACTAGAGGAAGATGATAAGTATTCATCAATTAATTTTTTGCACATACAACTTTCTTATAAAACAAACATCGTAAAAAACCCGAAAACGCATCATGACGCAAAGTTCTTATCATCGAAACTGACACTAAATAATACACCGGTTAAAAGCGAAGGTGACGAAAGCGTACAAACCCACAAAGGCAATCAGTGGTAAAATTAACAGGCGCACTCCACCTTTTTCATTTGGTCCCACTATATACACCTTCCTCGAGATGATTAACCGAGAAGCGGACCCCTGAGTGCAATATTGGCCGCGCGGTGGTGCATCGATAAATAAAAATCAATACGCCGGAGTAGCCGCAGCCGAATCGACAGAAATTAAGACACGCGCGGAGCTGCAGAGGCGAAAATGGGCGTGACGATCGTCCAAGCCGAAATCGATCGGCTGGTTTTACCAGCGGGTGGCACGTGTATACACGTATTTAATGGAAAGGATATGCCAGAGCAGATAGGCATCGCTCGCCTCAAAATGCTTTTGTATTCCGAAAGTGCATTATTTTGCAAGTGTAACAGAACAAGAAAGGGAGGGTATTATGCGAGGGCAAAAAAAGGCCAGGCTCAAAGGTGACCCGACGGGCGGGTTATCGATGGATCAAGGGCAGGAACGAATCGAAAAAATAAATGATAATTTGTATAGGAGCCTTTTTTTGTAGCCAGAGTGACTGTGCGCTCGTTACTGGAAACAAATTGAGTTGTTAACGCTTGGATATGCGTATGCTTTTGTTTTTAGGTCGGCGAGATATATGTTTAATTTTTAAGCTATATGGCACAAGAATCACTTCTATAAATATATTACACGCGTGAAAAATATGAGACGCATATTCGTTGAATATTCGTACGTGAAAAATTGGCAAAAATCAATTAAATTTTTTCCCCGCGTCTCAAGACCGCGTAATTCTGAATTTAGAACCCACAAACAGCACAAGCTATTATTTCGAGAATCAGTCTACCCAATAATTCTGCAATCACTACAACTACTACAGCCCTGGCACAGCTAATCCTTCATAGTTAGCACCATAAATACACAGCAGCCGCCCTAGAGAAGTAATCCAAGCCGAGCGAACCACCTTTTAATTATTCATTCTACTAAACGTTTCTTTGCACTTGCCCCGCAAAAAAAAACTCGTCGATACTCAATTACTCGCAGCCGCCGAGCGCGCATTTCCCTCGAACCGGCGAACTTTTGCAATAGCCCCGAGCGCGAGCTAATTCCCCCCGAGCGTCTTTTTTTCTCCCCCCGCGCATTAATTACAGGCACAGGCGGGCGCGCGCGCGCGTGGCGCGTTTAGCCTCGCGCCGACAGATCAGCGACGCGAGTTTTCACTTTTCATTGAAAAACGAACGCCGATTATAAACATAAAGGCTTGTGCAACTCGCACCGCGCAGCGCCTGATTTCTATCTCGCCGCGAAAAGTCGTTATATTATTGAAAAGGCAATTATAGGCGGCCGGCGCGTATGTACGCGCACTCGACGTTGACGGACAATTTAATGGACTGCGCCGGGCGTCGCGGGCTGTTTCCTCCCTGCACGTGTACGTGTATATACGTATCCGCGGCGCCGCGGATGCAAATCCTGCGCCTGCGAGGATATGTATTTTAGCGCGAGCTGACGTCAGCCGCGCTCGCGTGTAATGCGAGATTAATTTATTTATAGCACTCTTTGCGGATTTTATGCTCTCGGAATGTGAAATAATGAGAGTTTCGCTAATGGTCAAACTAATGCTTCGGTAATGGTTTTCGAGATGTTTTTGTTAAAAATTGTAAGTAATGAATTTTGAGTTTTGCGGTTTGAGCAAAGTAACAATATAATCTTTTTAAGAAAAAATGTTGCGTCTTCCTTGAAAGCTTCAAATATATGTGGATTATGACTAAAGTACAAATTTGGGTGTTCTTCGAAAATGTAAATGTGTCTTTTCGTTATTTCTAGCCTGACTTGGATATTTTGGAATACTTAATTCTATACGTTGTGACATCTTTTTCTCCTTTCAACTTTAATGTGCCGGCGATTAGCTAATGCGAAAACGATTAGACCGCGCAGAAAAGGATACCTACAGTGAAGCCACCTCAAAAAATTATAAATGCGTGATGTAATTCTAGAAGCTAATAAATTTCCAAAGATAACTTCAAAATCACACATTCAAGGAAACAGAACGATCCAAGCTTACGAAGAATCAATTTCTCAAAACGCTACGTTTGGTCAAAAACAAAAGTGTCATCTTAAATTTCCCAAACCCCAACTAAATAAATTTGAATAAATCAAAAAAAAAAAAGCCGCAAAAATTCTTGACAATATATTCCCCGCACATCCGCCTCGTTGAAATAAGCGCATTCCCGGGGCGCGAAATTTAATTAAAAAGCACTTCGCGCTCGCGCTTACATTGTCCGGCCCTCTGAATACCAGTCCCCGGACAAAAATTTCGAGAATCTGCAAAGCCAACGGGCTCGCGGCTCGTTGCTGGAATGCTCGTAAAAAACAAAGGATAAAGGCGCCCGAGCTCGCTCGCTCTAGAAAGTCCGGTTGAAATTTATCACCGAAGTGCGCGCGCGCGCGAGCGAGCGGCACACCTACGCGCTCCGCTCGTCGTCGTCCTCGTCGTATACTTGAGCGTGTAGAAAAAGCGGCCGTATAGTACTGGTCACA
This sequence comes from Eupelmus azureus, assembly GCA_030522685.1. Taxonomy (NCBI): domain Eukaryota; kingdom Metazoa; phylum Arthropoda; class Insecta; order Hymenoptera; family Eupelmidae; genus Eupelmus; species Eupelmus azureus. The sequence continues at coordinate 5,171 of JAPYZA010002515.1, read as the reverse complement.
CGGCGAGCCAATGTACCGCTAATCCGCGGATTATTTCGCCTGGCTATCGCGCTCCTGGCAAAAATTCCCATTGCGTCACTCGCTCCGGCTTGCGTAGCCGCAAGTTCAGATGAAATTACGACCTTGCCGATTTTTGCTAGGCTGTGACGGGTTTATTTTATGCTTGAGATCGCTGGATGATGTCGAGAGGATTCTGAGAGTTTGTCGTTTGCGTGGATTTTTTTGTTTTATACAGTGTAATGGAGAGCGTGGTTGAGTTTCATGCGGAAAGTAAGTGGGATGCTGCGCGCGTGGTCGACGTTTGCGTTTTGTCAGTGCGCTGACGTCAATGGAAATCGAAATCGAAAATATTAAACAGATAGGGGACTGGATTTTAATGGCATGCGGCCTTAGAAATTACGATGATTATTTCAGTTTCTTGGGATTGCGCGAGCGATTGCTGTTGGTTAAACTATTTTCAAAATTTAGAGTGTTGGCAGGATTTTGTGACTAGTATGTAAATTTAATTTGTTTTTGCAATATACAACGATTTAAAATTGTAAAACAAGCTAAATAAAAATAAACATTTTTCCAACAATATAATAGACCTCAACAATGTGCAATTACGTATAATCCAAAAATAAAAAAACTTAAAAAATTTATACGGTAAAACCTTCCAAACGAAAACCACCACACCACCTCATAATACCAAACCCCTAACCCAAGCGTTCCAGAGCCAAGCACAGCCTCATCAAGCGCCTTATCATAATGACCCATCAAACCCGCTCCCGTAAAAATGGCCAAACGAAAAAATAGAATCCCTTCCGAAGCACCTCTCCCGAAGCTTACGGTTCATCCTCTCCCATCATCCATCCGAACGACAGATTTGCGAGCCTTATACGCTAGCGAGCGATCGAGCTCTCTGCCGTACGGTACATACGCACCGAGAGCTTATAGAGAGCCTCCGCAGATCCGCGCCCGTAACTACCTATATCCCCCTGGCTCTTTCTCCGGCTTGAGCGCGCGGGCGACAGTCCCTCGCGTATACAGCCGTAGAATCGCGCGGGGCGAAAGGAAGCGCGCTTGAGATAGAGATAAAATCCTCTCCTCGCGAGGAGGACGCGTTTAAAATAGACGCCAGCGAGCGTGAGATAGTTCGAGAGGCTCGGCCGGCTCGAAAAGAATGTTAATCGACGTCGTGCTTACGCTCCCTCCCCCCCTGCGCCCCGCGAGAGATGCATCTTCGACCTTCGGCCTTCGGCCCGTAACGGTAAAGTCGCGCAGCTCATGCGCAGCCAGCAGGGGGGTAAGCCCGCTAAATGACTTGCCTCTAAATAGAAGATAAAACAATTAATATCAGCGCCGTACGCGCCTGGCTTAGTCTCTATATGTATATATACGCCAGCTGATCGCTGCGCTATAAGCTTGCGCACTCTGTGATTTACGCGGCCTCGCTAAGAGCGTGATTGACAATTTTTGCAGATGACGGGAGGGGGTATAATTGATACTTTATCGGGGCGATTTCTCGCGGCGGAATGCATCGGTAAGTACGTGTACGGCTGCTATATGTGAATTAGAGTGAAATTTAACGGTGACGGCGTAGTGGCTTTCGAGTCGTTTTTTGTGCAACGAGCGGATAGTTAACTGTGCTCGCGGTTGTTATTAGAACGCACCGCTGGACAGTCTGATGGAAAGTCAATGAATAATCCAGGATAATTATATAAAGCGCGAAACGAGCGCTTGATGCGAAAATCATTCAGCAGCTCGCGAGCCGCTTGATAGGTTATTTCAATGGCGTTTCAATGAAACTCGCGCCGATAAGAGTAACAAAGTATATCGATTCAAGTCAATGCTAAGTAATTACACACCTCGAGCGAAATTATTTTGACAATCGATCAAAAAATTCTTTCTCCGCTCTTTGCTCTTTCTCTCTAAACAACAACACCCCTAATTACACAACTCCTCTCGATCTCTGCCTCCACACGAAGACGCTAGCACAACTTCCGCAAAAAGCTCCGCAATTACAACATACCCCCCGATCCCCAGGATACTTTTTCCATCCCCAGCAATTACAGATTAAACGCCGCTATACGCACACACGCGCACACGATACTCACATCCTCGAATCCAGCTATACTAATGCTGTGTGTAGAAGGGGGCAAAATTAAATGTATATATATACATACACACGCACTCATACTTACATATATATGTGTATATATGAAGATCGGCGCTCGGCGGGGAGATAGCGCCGCCGCTGTGACGGACTGAAATAGACGCGACGTATATATATACGCGGACTCTCGCAGCAAGCGCGCACCGGCGAAACTAGTTTTTACCGTAAAGCCGAAGAGGAGAGAAAGAGAGAGAGAGACGGCAGCCGCAGAAAACTCGTTATTCGATCTTCGAGACGACGACGACTGCAGGATAGGGCGAAAAGGGAGGACTGCGTCCGATTCGCGGAGAGAAGCCTTTCGACGATTCCGGAGAGGACGAGGACATTTTTGCCACACGGGGCTGGATGTTAGTTGAGACGCGAGGCGGCAGAAAAAAACCTGGCTGGTGGTTTCGGAGATCACGGATGGGCTAACGTCAGCGTGAGAAATGGCTGAAAGACGGCTTGATTAGGCTCGTTTGTATAATATTAATTTAAGCGAGCGTCTGTTTACGCCGATTTTTTACGCTCTACTCGCGAGCATCCCTATTTTTAGAGATCTTATAGCATGACAGCATCGAGTTCCTTCCTTTGTCCCATCCGAAACTTCTTCCCCTGTACGACCCGACGACGCATCAGCGGATACATTTTTCATCCCAAAGGTCAATACCGATCGCGATGAATCTGCGATATTTCGAGACGACCCTTTTTTTTCTCTCCCCGTGGACTCCATTGTGCGCGCGTCCCCCGGTTCGCAGAGAACAATAGGTCGCGCGGCTAGTTCTGCGTAATCGCGGCCAGCGGAGAACTAAAGCGTTCTGGCTAACCCGCGACGAAGGATAAATCGTTTTGCCGTGCTGGCCGCTTTTAACGAAATTACGCAAGGCCGCAGCCAGCGCGGGCTCTGACGTTTACTTTATAGAGCTGCACTGCCGTTGGTCACGCGATTTTGAGTGTGTGTATGTAGGTGTGTGAGGATGAGTGGTCGAAATAGCGCGGAAATAGCGAGAGGATGAAGGTAGATCTGCAGTCTAATCTGCTTAGAGGATTCATCAACGCGGATGATGCTGGAATGCTTGTAGATGATTAAGAAGCTTTTCTTTTTGATGGATAGAGTCGAGGATTATTAGACTGATGTTGGGGTTGAGATCTGGATAGTTTGACGTTTGTTATTGGTGGGGTTCGGTTTTAATCTTTTTGGGACACTGATTATGCGTTGTTAAAAAGATAGAACGAAATAAGGAATGTCTTATTTTATTAATCGATGGAAAATTTTCGAAAGCAGCTGCAAAATTGGAACAAACTGTTACTAACACGATTATCACAGTCGTTACATATAGTCGCGAGCCCAATTAATTTCCATATCGAGCTATCGCATAATCAGCCCGTCCCAGCCGCTGCCTCACCCAAAACACGAAAATTTTCGCATAACTGTAAAAGCCGACATATTTTCCTTAACGCACCTGTTCCGCATATTTCGCCAAAATTAATCACTAAACGCTCCGGCGAAACCTTATACTTACTTCTCGCAAATTTCTCTCTCAAAACTCTCTCTCTTCCCCGCACCGCTGCACTTGCGCCTCTAACCCACACACGAACACACTCAAAGATCCAACTTAATACGCTCTCCTCTTTGGCAGCGCGCTATAACGAGCCAGGCGTGCGAAAATTCGCGAAACGAGAGAGGCGCAACCTCGCGTAATGTAATCGAGAGGGAAGCAGCAGCAGCCGCAGCTCGATATGGGCATAATATGAGCGTGTAAGCGCGCGAGCAGGCGGCTAAGGTCAGGGCGGCGCGCGCATATGAAAACCGTTTTCCCGAAGGCGCCGCTCTCCCCTCGCGAGAGGCATAAATCCGAAACTGCATAAGCGCCGAGCTTATTAACACGAGCAGGTACAACGAGGAGGTGTAATGCGGCTTTCGCGGCTTTGGGGGAGGCCCATAAATTTTAAGGAAAGCGCCCGTCTCTGTACTATTCTAATTGATACGCGAACTTGCAGCGAGTAGAACAGCGGCGGGAGGGGTATTTTTTTCGGGAGGATGTGGAAAATTCATGAGTGCACGGGGAGAGGTAGTGGTGCTTTTTCACGGCTAATTTTATGCGCGGCTATCCTGGGAAATTGGAAATTATACGCCGCACGTGAATAAATTTTCATAAGTTTTTAATTGCCTGGCTTACGCGGATAATTGCAATAATTGTGCTGGACGCGCCGAGGAGGAAATTGTTTATAGAAATGTTGTGCATGCGGGGACTTGGGCTTGAGCGCGACTGCGTGAAAAATTTGCACAGGTTTATCTGAAATTATTCACTCTGCCAACTAACTCAGCCTTAATAACAATGCAAAAAACGCAAGATTACCATTTTACAAAGTAAGCAATTAAAGTTATTAAAAAAAAAACAATGTTTGCTCAGTGGGTTCGGATATCTCAAAGTGAAATCACAAAGCTCGGGCATTAAACAAACACCCCGATTTTTGCAACGACCGCCGCATTCAACTTTCAATTACACAACTTTCAGCCAAGCGCTAAGAACCTAGAACTTCTCCACGGCCGCTTATAAAGTTTCGAGGCAGCAGGTGTACAAGCCGCTCGCCTGGCCCTAAACACGCGAAACAGCGTGTCAAGAAAAGTGCAAGCGCGTCAAGCCGAACGTCGAAAGGATAGGAAGACGGTCTCTCTCTCTCTCTCGGTGTGCTCACGCACACGGCAACCCGGCGCCGCTTAAGCTAGGCTCGAGCGCTTCAGCCGAAGGTCAGGGAGAATCTTTTTCAGGCTCTCGCTCTCCTCTCCTGGCTCTTACTCTCGCTCGCGCGAGGAAACTCGAGAAAACGTTTATACGGCCAGCTCGTCGGTGGAGTCTCGCGGGAGTAAGAGAGAGAGAGAGAGAGAGAAAAAGTACCTTGAACTCACGCCACACGCGTTTCTCCGGGTATATTGACCCGAGGATTTGCCTGCGCGAGCGTTGCTTTTTCCCCGGAAAATATAAGCGGCGCGCGCTCGCGCTTCTTTTTTCGCGAGGGAGAGAGAGAGAGAGAG